>CATIWQ010201092.1:0-54180 GCA_949673415.1 Euphorbia schlechtendalii | reverse complement strand
TTTGCACCTTTTTCACTCTTTTTTCATAGAATTCCACTTTTGATCATTTTACTCCCAAGATTTACCTAGTATCTACATTTGCATAAAAAACAACTACATACCACGTGAAATCTTTTATATGAAGTATAAAAATGACTTAATTCATAGTGTTTAATGTGTAAAATTAATCTGATATTAAGTTTAATTATACACTTATCATACCCCCCACACTTAACTTTTACCTTGTCCTCAAGGTAAATTCAACAGAAGTGTATAAATTGGTAAACAAGTTCGTACCTCATTTGGCGAAAGACTATTGCAGTGGGTACCACATTCCACGTCATAAAAGATTTCAAGTAGAAGTTCGAAATTTCCCACAAATTAGTTATGTGCAATTTATATAGCTTAGTTTCATACCTTTGTTCTTAATGGAGAGTCAACCGAATCGCATCTTCATATAACCGTTATATGCATACTTGAATATAACCTTCTCTTAAGCATAGTAAAAAGTATAAAGGACATAGAAAGCACATTTTGATTAATTTCTCTCAAGGTATTTTTAGGTAACCTAGGATTCTAAAACACTCTCAGTGGTTGCATTTTATGCTCCATACCACTCTCCCATTTTTTCAGTGGTTGCATTTTATACTCCATACCACTCTTTCATTTTTTTCTTTTAAGTATATGTTTTTTGAAGTACTTTGTACGTTGCACCCATTTTTCGTGCTATGCTTTCTTTTCTCTTTTCACTCAATGAATGGTTGCAGTTTCTGCTCCGTACCATTCCTCACCTTTTGCATAACTCATTAGTTATCCGCTCTTTCTTTTGATTTTTCTTTAATACCCTCATCCTTTATTGATCAATTTTAAAGTATTATGGCTATAGTTTCCTAACACTTTAAACACACTCAATACTTATAGGACTTATTCGAGATTTGCATATAAAACTCATAGTAAGAATTCCATTAGATATTACTCCACTTAAACTTATCGAAAGCATTAAACTAAAACTATATAACTTATACTAATTCATGTTGCATTGAAATATAAATCAAAACTTACTTGGAATGTTGCTCTTGAATGTTACTCACCACTCATCCTTACCAAATTGATAAATGTTGTGCACTAACATCAAACTTGTAAATACCTAGCACTCACAATAACCTTAGACAAATGTTAGTAAAGTACAAGAAATGATAACGTATAAACATCACTAAAATCAACAAAAAATTTTCAAATTCTTCGATTTTTCTATTTTATTCAATTTTTTTGGATTTTACTAGATTTTTACAAATGGCCCCCACACTAAAGAACACAATGTCCTCATTGTGAGAGATTTTATTAAAAATGAAAAACTAAATAAACAACTAACTAGTCTAAAAATTTGAAAAAGAAAAGTAAGAAAAGAATAAACTAGTTTTTATTGAGAAGGATAATCCGGGGCCCATGTTACGATCGTGAAGGCCTGTCAAGATCATGATTTCCTTCAAAACAAGAATAGAAGGTATTGCTGTATAACTTCAGGAGTGCGATCTATAGTCGCGATCATGACCTTCTGTAATCCTTCTTATTTCTTCAATTTTTAGACTTAGTACCTAGAAAAACTTACAAAAACAAACGTATTAAATATAATTGCCCATTCTCCAGCAATTTGATCTCTAAAACACAATTATCTTCCTCGGAAATTTCTATCTCTAAAATGCACTTGCCTTCCCCGGCAACGGTGCCAAAAACTTGTTCACCACTTTTCTACTGATAAGTTTAATAATTTGTTCACAAGATTAATCTATATATCTATGGGGCCAAAAACTTGTTCACGAAAATATAGGTGTTGTCAGTACCTCTTATCAAAATAGAAAAATGATGATAACTACAAGTATATAGTTGCGATGTAGTTTTAAAAGATATCGATCCCACAATGAAGGGCTAGTTCTAGAAATCGAAAAGGAAGTTAAATAAAGAAAATAAAATGTAATAAAGTAAAGGTTAGGAAAGAAGGATTAGAATGAAAAATGAGTAAACATAGGTATGAAAGATTAGAGAACCTAAATATATAGATTTTCCCTACGAAATAAGGATAGTAGAGAAAGCATGTAAGTTCAACAAAGATATTATGATTCACTAAACTAATCTACAGTCTCGATTCTAAATACCCAGATGTTCAATTATTCACCGCAGAGCAACACGTGAACTGACTTTTCTAAATCTAGCGCAAATGAATTAAGACAATTATATAAACCTGGACTATGTCAATACTATGCTTAGTACTGGTCGCTCTCACATAGCCATATTTAGCAAGTTACCATTCCAAAAATGTTGGCTCACTAAACAGCGTTATATCATAGATCCAATGATTATACACGATATTGTTAACCTAGAAACTACTCTTAAAATTAACTCCAATGCATATAACTTGATTAACATAAAAGACTTAACATGAAATACACATTATGAAACATAGACATATCATAAACTTGGAAATAGAAAGTATAAGTAGAAAGCAAAGCAAAGTTGTAAGGTATGCAAGTGAAAGCTAAAGTTGATCAAACCGTATCCACCCTTTGATGGGAGTCTTCAATTCCCGCAATTCCTACGTCTACTTTGAATTCAGTAACGGCCAGTACAAAACCTTCGCAAGGATGTTATTCCCTACGAATATCGAACCAACAAATGTTGAAGAACAAAAACTTTTATTGATAAGTGATTTGCAAGTACACTTATACAATAATCGCTCGAGAATATAGAGAAATCTAGTGATTAAAATAGGGATTCGAATCACTTAAATATTTTCTCGCCAACGCTTATGAACGTAGCGAACTCTCTATCTACACACACTATATATAACCCTATATTTGCACTCTAATGCTCTCCTCTCTGGTTGCAATCTATGCTGCACACCATGCATGAAATTTGTGAGGATTGGAAACCTATTTATAGAGTTCGAAGGGTTGCTTCTATCCATACGAAGGGTTGTGTCCATTGGTGAATGATTGCATCTGTTCATTGTGATTGGTTGAGAAGCTTTGATATAATCCATAATGGATAGACACCTTTTCATGAATTGTTGACTTCTGATAAGTGTCTTTTCGTTGGTAGTTGATGGCGGTTGATCATGCTTATCTGGCGGTTGTTAGTTAAGAAGATAAAAACAGAAAATCATCCAAGTTGCGACCGCGATAGATATGACACGACCGTAAATCTTTGATTGGCAGATTTCTATTCTGAAGAAGAACAACTTGCGACTGCGAATGATTGTCGCGATCGTGAACTGCATTTTTCTTCAGAATTCTCCTTGCAAGTTCACCGATCTTTGACAATTTTGATCCTAGCCAAATCTTTAAGTTCCATGCATCTTTCACACCTCTTTCACTCTTTTTCCATAGAATTCCACTTTTGATCATTTTACTCCCAAGATTTACCTAGTATCTGCATTTGCATTAAAAACAACTACATACCACGTGAAATCTTTTATATGAAGTATAAAATTGACTTAAACTATAGTGTTTAGTGTGTAAAATTATAATGATAATAAGTGTAATTATACACTTATCAAGATACATTGACACGAGTTTTCAATCTGACAAGGATGATTACAAGTCTTAGTTAGGTTATGTGCCTATGTTAAATGGAGGGGAAGTTGTTTGGAAAAGTTTCAAACAAGATATAATAGTTGATTTAGCCACTAAATCTGAGTTTATAGCCGCTTCTGAAGCAGCTAAGCAAGCAGTCTGGCTTAAGGGATTTATTAGTGATCTCGGCATGGTGTCCAGCATTGTAAATCTAATAACGATCTATTATGATAACAATGGGGCTATTGCTCAACTAAAGGAAACACGATCTTGTAAGAGAAATACACATGTACTTAGAAAGTACCATCTCATTCAAGAGATAGTAGCTAGAAAGGATATAAGCTTTGATTACATCCCTACGGATCAAAATCTAGCGGATGGGTTAACAAAGCAATTATCTCAAGTTAATTATGACCAGTATGTTAACGAGTATGGAATGAACCACATGGGTAACTAACTCTAGTGCAAGTGGGAGTTTTTTAGACATGATGTATGGCCTAGAGGAAATTATAGCTATATATCTTTATTAGTCACTAATATACAAATAATTTCAGATTATTGTATATCAATAAATAGACATCTTTATTATATATTAATGATTGTTTATGAATTATGTATTATGCTAGTATTATATATGTGCTATTAAGTATGTGTATATATTCGTTGATATATTAAGACAAAGTTTGTGACTATTTCATAGCGTGAAAGTGCGAGGACATAGTGGGAGCTATGTGGAGTGAGAATTGTACACACTTGTTACTATGAAAAGTCCAAATATCCCAAGTCACAATTTCATTGAGATTGGACATTAATGAAGCAAATAGATAAGCATGTGTAGGCTTACTCCTTAGATTTGATCCAAGTAGCCGATCTCACAAGCTGAAGTGGTACCTTGAGTTAACACATGAATGTATTCAGGTAATAAATTGGAGATCGTTATAAGACAAACACTCAGAATTAACTATATCCATATGTTGGTGTCATGTCTTATTGAAATAGTAGTATGAGTATCATCAGACTTGAGATACTAGTTACCTTGTGTAGGAGTTGATATACTTTGGGTCATACTCATTCATACCATCGTGATCAAGATAATACAGGTGATTACAGGTATAGTGATGATCGTTCATTGGTAAGCCGAGTAGTTAAGATGGGATCTGTCGCTCCTGTATAGTGATATAGTGAGAGTTGTACCTTAAGGCCTCTTGTTGAAGAAACACACTCATAAACCTCTGATCAGAGTATGAGATTGATAGAATGGGTTTCTAGTCAATCTCTGTACATAAAGGCGAGTGGTGTTCTTTGTCAACAAGTCTAATTCCAAGATAGCTATGGTTATTACATGAGCTAACAC
Organism: Euphorbia schlechtendalii; assembly: GCA_949673415.1. Classification (NCBI taxonomy): domain Eukaryota; kingdom Viridiplantae; phylum Streptophyta; class Magnoliopsida; order Malpighiales; family Euphorbiaceae; genus Euphorbia; species Euphorbia schlechtendalii. The sequence goes on along the minus strand of CATIWQ010201092.1, from coordinate 49,278 downwards.
TTAATCTAAGCTCAATAAAGTGGATGGTACTTAATCTGATGGAAAAAGTGTATTCTACTAGTTACTATTGTAGAATCGAATCAAGTTACATGCACGTAACGTTCTGAGTATCGGGGGATCATACGCCTTTGCTAAAAAGCCCATTTGATCATCTAGAGTTATCGGGTTCCATATCGGTTTGGAACACAAAGCCTAAAGGTTCCCTGATGGGAAGCTAAGTTTACATTAACCTCTAGCGGCTCTATACTTCAAGATCCTATGAGGTTACACACATTGGGTCTTTATCGAGCTAAATAAAGAACTTATAAAAAGGGTCTATACCGAGAATAAAATGGAGAGTTAAAATCGTTTTGGATAGACCATTTTATGGTCGGACTAGATAATATTAAAGTGGATTGGTAAAATTTTATGAGGACCTGTTGCGAGTGGGTTTTACGAACACAAGTTGTTCCTAGGTGGGGCTTGTATGGCAGCCATGTGAGAGCAAAAGTCTTCGTAGGTCGCTAGCGTGCAATGGCACAAGGCCAGTGCATGTTAATGGGCTACAGGCTTACAAACGCTACTTGGCAACACTTGTATGGGTATGTAGTGCAGGTTCACCAATGAAGCCCGCAAATGAGGCTTGTGGGAAGTCCCGCAAGGCCTCACTTAGGGGAAATGGGCTTCCCTTGGAGGCCATGCACAACCCACTGTAGTGGGCTGTGCGTACGGGCTGACCTACCCAGAGCATGGAGCTCCGCATGACAACCCGTGTGCAATGGGGATTTTCCCCAACCCACATTGGAAATGAGAGGAGCATTTTTGCTCCCCTCTCACTATAAATAGTAGCCTTCTCCTCCTCTTTTTCTTACTTCAGCTTAGCCTTTCTTTTGAGTTTTGACTCCTTTTCTTCGTGAGTTTTTTTGCGAGATCCTCCACTAGTTTCTCTAATTTCATGAGAATGCTTTTGAAGGCTTATTCCTCTTTTAGAAAGAGCCTTCTTAGTTATATTTTTGGTTGATCTACGAGTGATCTAGCAGCTGCTTGTTAATCGACAAGTTCTCCCTCTATGTGAGGTGTTGGTCGGTGGGGTTCGTATGGACTTATCATAGAGGTTGTCCTAGTTTGGAGGCTTGTACTAACAGAGTGATGTCTAATTGCTCTCAGAGATTATCGGACTAAAGGAGAAGGCATACATTAATTGGTAATGCTTTAAACTTAGATGCTATGTTTCTTTTAATAAATTTTATAAACCTATAAGCATTTATGAAATTTTTCAATTGAGATTATGTCAATCATGCCAACCTTAGGAGATCTTTTCTGGTTAATCTTAAGTTTTGAAATTCCTCCATGCAAGTTCGCATGTTCATTAACTGCCTTAAGTAACCAACAAGTGAGCCCCGTGAACACGGGTTGTTCAAAGGTAGGGGCCCTCGTGGCAGCCTAGCAAGCATTGGAAAAGTGCTTGCGGGGTAACACTAGTGCAGAATAGGCTTTTGCGAACTGTTGTTTTTGGTTTTTTTGGATGGTTTTGAACCACTCTCACAAGCCGCGACGCGATAGATTATGCACTAATGCGGACGGTTTAGAACCGTTCGGATTAAGGAGCACTGCGGACGGTTCTCTTAAGAGAACCATCCGGAATGCTGTAGGCTGACTATTCCTCAAAGAGCAATACGGACAGTTTGATCAGTTCTTAATAAAGAACCATCCCCATTACTCATTTTTTATTCTTTTTTCTATTTTTATATTAATTCGTTAATTTTGGATTGAAGGGAACCCTGCCATTTATTATCATTATAAATTGGTAAAATATCCCACATGAAGCTAACATACAATGTTTCAATAACTAATTAGTAACTCAATACTATAAATTGAAAGTTGCTACAGTACCTGAGAACCAAACTAAACTTACGGGTAGTAAATATGCTTAAGAAAAATCTATAAGAATAACCACTAGTACCACAATGAGAAAAATCTATAATAATCATACAGTACTTAGGAAAATTTAAAGAAATCACAAGCTAACCTCAATAACCTTCATACTCTTAGACCAAAGAAATAAGAGAAGCATCCAACTATGAGGAATAAACTAAACAGACAACATGGGCTTCGAAAAAATTGGATTCATCCGTTTAGAAGGGCCTCTACCTCTCTTCTTCGTTTCAGAAGTTGATGGTTCCATGATGTAACTCAGGTGGAGTAGAGCTTGAATTCCGAAAGCAATCAATTGCTCAAATAATTCGAATCGTCCTCAATGTTTTGATCCCATATACCTGCAAGCAAGGGTATGTCAAGTTGCTACTTCAATTTAACTATCAACAGAGTACAAGGCAATTAATGGTTTAGACCCCATTTAGAAATCGAATAGGAGTAGGAGATAGAATCATTGCATTGAACTATAATAGTCCCTTTTCAAATTTGTTCTGTTTTGGCAGGGGATAGAATCATCAAACACAAAATAGTTTATAAGCCTATTAATTTGTTATCTTAAAAAGAGTTCATATAGACCAAAGGAGCAGAAAAATAAGATATAGAATAAGAAAAAAAATGATAATCCTAAACAAAGAATATAGTTCATTAGTTGATCAAATTTTACTGAAGTCTTGAATTATTAATTATAATGGCACAATCAGCAAAAAGGGGGAAAACAAATCTGTACATAAGTGCTTTTATTACAGTTTCTACTTTCTAATTACGTTAATTGCTTGTTGAAGGGAATAAAATGATGCACCAATTTCTACTTTCTGTAATTTGGAGAAAAGCTCATTTGCATATCTTACTTTGAGTCCTTGATTATCAATAGAATTTATATCTAGATAATTTACTAATGATCCAATCTAATAAAGAACTATTAGATATACATGGTTGATATCTAATTCTATTATATAAGATATAGATCGATTACATATGTGTCTACATATGTCTATAACACATTTGTTGCAACTATATTACACATGTATTAAACCTCTAATAGATGTCTAATAGAGTGTTAAAAAGAAACCTAATAGAAAATACAATCAGTGATTATCTTGCAAATAAGCCCAAAACAAAATCTTCAATAATTATCTAGCTTCAACCTAATAGAAAATACAATCAGTGATTATCAGAATCTTCACAAAGAAGTAAAACTAAAGTATTATCAATCAACAAGCTCCAAATGTATAGCTCTGGGAATGATTCGATCAGATTAAGATATCCAATTCTTGGATCAGATTCTTACGGTTGCCCAATTTTCAGTTTAAAGGAATGATTTGAAGGAAGTCACGCAAGTAAATGAGCAATACAAGAAGAAAATCAAATCTGAAACTAAAAACATTTTCTCTCAAAATTAGCTAGTAAACATTGAAATTATACTCAAACCGATCACAAAAATGACAAGACAAAAATTCATAGCAAGATTCAATTCATCACTGATTCAGTAGAGATTGATATAAAGTAATATACCAAATGTAAGCTTTCTTCTCTCCATTGTACAAAAGGAAGGAAACAAAACTCACCTAAAAAATAGAGTTGGTAAATCCAACCGATAGCATTGAATATGAAATTCCTGGAAAGTTTCCCCTTCAGCTAAAGCACATCAATAATGGGGTGTTTTGTACGTCAAAAAGTGGAGCCACTGTTTCTCAATTATTTTGCTTTGATGTGGATTCCTTGTTCCAATCCAAACCAATTGATGTTAGCTGAGGTGGTTGGATTTGGTTAAAAAATGAAGTGAAGAATTAAGGTGGTTGAATTATTCCTAACCTAATATTATCTGTCAGAGCTTTTCGCAAATTAGGAATTTGCTATGGAACCAATCATAACGATGAAGAAAACAATCACAGAGTGGAAGTCACAACAGTTGAAGAAATCAGTTAAATTAATCGAATTTCTGAAAAAAAAACATTCATGAATCGCAACTTCAAAACCTATCAATTACAAATCGTAGAGAGATTTATAGGTAAGATTAGGATGAGATTTACCTTTGTGGTTGCAATGGAGTGCGCCTGAAAAATCACCCGATACGTGTAACAGAGTAACTCCGGCTGTGAAAGAATCGCATGGAGGTAAGGACAGAAAAACCAGAGCAGGTGTAAATAGACGACGGAGGTGGTGGAGCGACGAAGATGCGACGGAGGTGGTGGATTTAGCAGTGAGAACGATTTAGGGATTTTTAACGTGGCAGTGATCGATTTGGGGGATTTATCTGAGTTTAGGGCATTGCGGACGGTTATTACATAACGACCATCCGTAATGCAATGGTTATTTTCAAGGGAAGGAAATGGGGACAATCATCATGTCACAACCGTTTGCAAAGTATTAGTATTACGGAAAGTATGTGATGGAAAGTATTAGTATTACAGACGGTTCTCTAAACAGAACCGTCCGCTATACTTAAATGAGTATTGTGGATGGTTGTTACGTAACAACCGTCTGCAATAATTCCTCCGTGTTTTTTTAATGAGCATTGCGGACAGTCATTGCATAAAACCGTCCTTAATAATTGCTCCGCGTTTCTTTACCAATTTTTACAGATGATTTCTAGTAAAAGACTCGTCAATAGTGCAACCTTATAGACCCTTTTTCCACTAGTGTAAGGCAAGCCCAATAGCCCGCCTAAGCGGCCTATGTGCACTTGGGTTGGACCCATTGTGACCCATGTGTATTGGATGGGATTTATCCCATCCCACATTGCTAAATGGGGAGCATTCCATATTTTCCTTCTCCTATAAATAAAAGTCATCCTCCTCCTTATTCCTTACTCATCTCAGCCTTCCTTTTGAGGTTTTACTTGTTTTTCTTGCAAGTTTTTTTGAGATCCTCCACGAGTTTCTCTAGCATTTGTGAGAATTCTTTTGAAGGTTTATTCCCATTTTGGAGAAGAGCCTTCGTTGTTATATTCGAGTCGGTGTACGAGTGGTCTAGCAGCTGCTTGTTAAATAATGAGTTCTCCCTCTATGTGAGGTTTTGGTCAGTGGGGTCCGTGTGGACTTATCATGGTGGTTGTCCTAGTTTGGATGCCTATGCTAACACAATGCTAGAAGCCTGTGCTAACGAAGTGTTGTCCAATTGTTCTAAGGGATCCCTACACCACACCAAAGGAAAGTATGCATCAATTGGTAATGCTCTAAATTTAGATACTATATTTTTTTATTAAGTTTTATAAACCTATAAAATCTATGGAATCTTTCAATAAAGATTATGTCAATCATATCATGCTTAGGAGTTCCTTTTAGGTTAATTTTATGTCATTAAATTTCACCGTGCTAGTTCGCAAATTCATTAACTGTCTTAATTAACCATCACCCGTATCCATAAGACCTGTTGAATTTATCTATTCAATGTGCTCAGAACATCTCTGAATAAAATGATAGGATTCTCTAACTTGGTCAGATAAGCACGTAATGTCATTAAAATCTCCTAATACAAACTGAGCTAAATTCTCATCCACTTATATAAAATTAATTGATTTCCACATTATGTTGCGAACAGATGCCAAGGTACTGGCATAAACAAGAGTCATAAGAATATTGGGTCTACCATTAATTTTGATGGCACAATATGGATAAAATATATATCCACCTTCAAAACATCTACTTGAGCAAAGCTATCTTTTTAAAAGAACCAGACTCCACCAACACAATAAAATTTCCATCCCCTTAGCTTCTTAGAAAATTCCTCAGCTCTTGAGGAACCTACTTTGGTTTCTACTTGAACAAACATGTTTTAACTATGAACTCTATCCCACATCCCCTAATATTCCAAGTCATGTAATTCATAAAAAACATAAATGAAAGAGTGGAATCCTTAAGCAAGAACTTACAGAGTATCACCTTTGTCCTTCATCTTCCCCAAGGCATGTGCCTTCACTTTTTCTTTCAAATTCTCTTTCTGGTCGCTTTTCCCATGAATCTATCTAGAGGAATTGGAGGCGGGATATTATCAGGTCCGAGATCATTTCCAATCCCTTCCATAACACTTGGCCCGAGGAGTTGTTCTCTAGAATCTTGTTGTTTCATTACACTATCCATAACCCTACCAAAGCTAGAGATGAGTTCTCTAGGATGCAGATTCGAATTTGTATTTTTGGGTGTTTGGTCGTGATTACTCTTGATAATAGTCAAGTTTTATAGGTCGGTGGATGCTGAAAGAAGGCCTAGCTCAAGGCAAAGCTACCACCGCCTTCTACCAAAGTGGGCCGCATGTAAGTGATCTTGCTCTTAGGCTTTGAACTATCATTCGAATCAGATGGGACTTGTTGAATTTCACTTTAGGCATTCCACTTTCCATGGCAAACGTCACAGTAGCACTTTTAGGGTCGACTTATTTAGATTGTTCATGGAAACATATCCCCAAATATCAGCATATTCATTATCTTCTTAATTATCCATACCTTCAACAGAACTAAGCACCACAAACCTACCCCCATTGTCAGTTGTGCCTGTCTTATCGCTACTGTCCCCCTACTGAAGCCTCACCTAACTTTTCCAGAATGACTTTTCTTCCTTGCGCCACTCCGAATGGAGAAACATGTTCCTTGATAGGATTAGGACCACATCTTTGACTTACCTTATTAGCCAGCATCCATGGACCAAACTCCTCCAAAACTTCCGATCTTAATAATGTATGCAAATCAAGAGCACCTCTACCTCTAGTCCCTGAATCTTCATTTCTTGGCACTTCTTCATTAATGGGGAATTGATCTTTATTATGCCCAAAAATACCACATGCAGAGCAGATGTTATGGATTCCCTCGTATTCAATCCTGTAAACACGATTCTTCAGTTTATATTTTTCCAGCAGTGTTTTACTTAAGTTAATTTCCTCGCACACACTTGTACATTTCCCTCTAATTTCATTAAAGGTAGTCTTATCAACAAACCTATCTTTCCCCACCAACGCTCCCAATTTCATAAGAGCTGAAGCACTATAGTATTCGATCGAGAAATCTAAGAAACAAATCCAAGCCATGATCTTGGAGACCTGAACATCATACATATCAAAGAATGGTTGCCACTTAGTAATGAAAATGAGATTATCCCAGGAACCCCCTACGACGTAGCTAAAAAATCCTCTTTGGAAGAAAATCTTGCTAGATAAAAGTCATGGGTAAGATATATCGGCTCCATAGTGCCTTTCCTTACTAGAATTTGTAGAGTTTAGAAGCTGAAAAAGTTGAAGCTCACTCTCTTCCCTAGAACCTAACATATTAGAGAAGATTTCCATGGTTTTTTTAATGAGGACTTCTCATAGGCAGAGAAGCTCACTCTCGGGCATCCGTCATCATCTTCCTCCTCATCTTCACTATCTGAGATGGCCATGAACTATTCATCTGAGTCATATTCTATTTAAGATGAGTCAAAATTTTCAAACATAAGCTTGTCCTCCTCTTTTCTAGGGTGATTTTTGCCTGGTGGGTGCATTTCTTGGTAAATAGAAGTTCAATTTTTTTCACTTTATCTTGTTATTGATGACTACATGTGTATTGATAGGTTCTCCACTGTTCTCATCTCAACTATTAGTTCTGACCCATTTCTTATCATAAGAAAATTGAAAACTTAATTCAAAATCTATCGATTACATCTGAAAGTTTTAACACCTTCGTCGATTCTATCTGAAGTTGAGTTTACAATCCCTAATCCCTATTTCGACTCTCATCCTCTGGTCTTTGTACATTTTGTTTCTTGGTAAATAGAAGTTTAATTTTTTTTTTCATTTTTCCTGTCATTGATGAGTACATGTGTATTGACAATTTCTCATGCTAAGAGTGTTATTATTAGGCGAGCGTGCAAGTTTTTTTAAATCCTTCATTTGTTATATTAGGCGAGCATGCTAAGATTGTTATATTATATTAATATACTACACTTTCATTTGTATTGTAGAATGAGTTGTAATGCAGGAATTGTTTCTTTATCGGGATCTAACTTGACTGTAGAAATGACTAGCAGCGAAAATATTCCGAAAGCAGAGTTAGTTGATGTAGGTTGGGAATATGCAAAGAAAGTTAACCAAAATAATGTAGATAAAGTGCAATATTTGTTATGTGATAAAGTGATGAGTAGTGGAATTAATCAAATCAAGCAACGTATTTCTCATATCAATGAAAACATCACTACTTGTCCCAAAAGTGGATTAAATAACTTTTTGGAGCATGTTCTATGCATCAATTTCCCTTTTGATGTCTGACCTATTGAAGTTGCCTAATTGATGTCTGACGTGTTCAACTTTAGTCTATTTGGTACCTAACATATCGAATTTTAATACGATAACTTAAAAGACCATTGAGGATTGCCAATTTTATGCATAATCAACGAAACGTATTCATTCTCCAAATGATAATATAATTATTTCACAATTTTTGTGTTGTTAGATAGACATTTTATGCACTAAAATTAATTAGATCATGCACCAAATAAGCGCATATAGTGAATACGTTAAGTACCTAATAAACAAAAAGTGAATACGTCAGACACCAAATAGACAATTTCAACAGGTCAGGCACTAAAAGGGCATTTGAGTTATAGAACAGGTCCCAAAAAGGTATTTATTCCTCCCAAAAGTACATCGGAGGATAAAGAGAAATGTAAGAAGGCCATTGAAGAAGTGCAAAGGAAGAAGAAAAATAAGTTGACAGCGAAAAGTGATCTAAGGAAAGAATTCTTTATTGATGACAATCAATAGACTGAAGTGGAGACGGAAGAAGAAGATGATGATGATGGAGGAAGAAGATGATGATGGAACAAAAAGAAAGAAACCAAAGTTTCTTGGACCCCTCAATCATTTTGCATTTGAAATTGACCCAACCAAACCAATAGAACCTTTCAATGTCAAAAGATCAATGTTACACTTTTTTAAGGAAAGAACACATAAAGTGCAACAATTTTGTGCTAGATGGATCTATGAAAATGACATTGCTTTTAATGCCATTGACAATGATAATTTCAAGATGTTTGTAGAAGAAGTTAGACAACTTGGCTTGGATTTCAAACCACCAACTACACACCCATTATTAATAGAAGAGAAGAATTAAATGAAGGGTTCATTGATTATTTAAGAAGATGAGTGGAAAAAGAATGGTTGTTCTGTCATGACTGATGGATGGAGTGGTCGAAAGAGAAGAAGTATTATGAACTTGTGCGTTAGTTGTTTGGAAGGGATACTTTTTCTTCTTTCTAAGAAATCATCAAATGAGGCACACAATATATTTGCGAATATGTAGACAAGTGCATTGAAGATGTTGGGTCACAATATGTTATTCAAGTGGTGACCGCTAATGCTTCAAACAATATGGCATCCAAGGAATTGTTAAAGGAGAAGAGACCATCAATATTTTTAACATGTTGTGCAAGTAGTAGCAATTGGTCTTTTTCTTGTTTACCAATTTCAAGAATTATTCTTATAATTTGATGTATTGTATGACTGTTCATATTAATTACTTTTCTTTGTTGATTAGATCCATACAAAGAAAAGGAATATACTTGATGTAGAAAGGTTGAACAATCTAGTCTATATTCAATTTAATGCAAGAATCTTCAATAAAAAGATAACAAGTGAATAAAATGGATGTTATTGTATCTAACGTAGCTATTAATGCACAAGGTTGAGTTGTTGAGAGTGGAGATGAGGATATTGTATCCGATGAAGAAGTTAGAGAACTTGAAGAAGAGTTTAATTCTGAAAATGAAGACCTAGTGGATTATATGTATTTAGATTTTGATGATGATAAAGAAGAAGCATATGAAGTTCAAAATTATGGAAAGGAAGAGGCATTTAATTTGAATGTTGTTTGATTTTAATATTTAGGATTAGAGCATGTTTTTTTATGCTATTATATACTAAACTGAGTTAATGTTTTGTCATATTATTATAATATGACTTTATATTAATATGTATTAATAAATATAAAATAAAATAAAAAATGTGAATCTGCTTAGGCCCTGCTTGCTCCTAACTCACGCCTAACTATTTTTGAACCACTGGTTAGAAATCATAATAAACATATAATAGAAGTTAGTTAGAATTTTGTAAAATCTTCATTATATGTGTGTGTGTGTGTGTGTGTGTGTGATAGATATCTAAGAGGAATATATCAAATGTGTTAAATATGTATAGTGGCTAATAAACATATGATAAAAGTCTATTAGAAATTCATTAAGACATCTATTAGATGAAAGTTATACATTTGGACTTAATTTAAGACTTGATCAGATGAACATTTTATGGCTTCTATGTTATATCTAATGGACTTCTAACATATATGTAATGGGTTGTGTTGGTCTAAAATAGCTTAAATAACATAGCAGATGGAGTGAGTGCAATTACTTGGTTCTTTTATAAGTTTATAAACTTCTTTTCCAAGTTCAGTTTTTAGATGCATATTGAGTAATTGTGTCCTGAGTGCATGTCTAAAAATTATAAGCTACTTAGCTTCGCTGACTTAGTTTATCTTCTGTCTATGCTGAGTACTTTACTCAGCTTGGATTGGTTTTTCAAGCTAATCTTATAAAACAAAGAGAATGATGAATGAGAAAGCTGCTACAAACACAGACAATAAAGGTTAGATCTTCAACACTTGAGATTTTATCTTGTTTTAACCCGAGCCTACCTCCAATCCCTAGATCCCTTTCCAAGCTTTAATCCACTAGTGTTTCTTTCCTTCCTTAGATGAAGAAGCCTTTACAAGGGGTAAAAGCGATTATAGAAAGTATATTCCTTTCTAACTACCTCTCAAACACAATTTAGGTACCCTTCCTAAACTATCACTCAGATTTGAATAAAAAATATCGAACTAAGGATTTGAACTTATCAAAATCATTAAATCCTTTTACAATGTTAAATCTAAGATTGATTCACTTTATTGCAAATTGATTTATCGATTTAAGTTTTCTTAGCATGCTTGATTTGGAATTTCTGAATGCTTGGAATATTTTGATTGTATTTCAGCTCTTAAGAAATTCGAGGTGATTCACCAAGTTTGAACGACTACTTGAATCTTCCATTTATACTTGGAAGATTTGAAAGTAGCCATTGCAAACCTCTCATCCTAACTTAATCTTCAATTTCTCTTCTCTTCATAGCTTTTAAATTCGCCCGTTTAAAACAAATTCAAGGACGTTTAGAGATAGAAATTTCAAACATTGAAGCGCAAGATTAGATTTTTCATCTTGATGCGTCCAAAAGTCATTTCCTTCAAGCAATTATGTTTTGATATAGAGGCTGTGATTTTTCTTGTTGCTGACATTGCAGAGTTGTGTGGAGAAGGCGCATATCATAATATACCTTTTATCTTGGACTTTAGTGAAGAATCTCCAACATTCCGTACTGACACCTTTTCAATGTGAGGACCACTATAATATCTTCTTTATTTTCAGCTCTTTTTCTCTTGAAAAGAATCAAAGGAATATTTCGTCTCTCACAGATAACATTAAAGGCATATGTGTCATTATATTCTCTAAGTGTTAAAAGAACTCAGCTTTTAATAAATAAAAGGTACTCAGCTTTGTTGAATCCATATCTTATAAGCTATATAATACTCATCCTTACACAACTTTTCTTACACTAAGCCATAACTTAATTGAAACTCAGTAAACTGAGTTATTTTCCCTTAAAAAACCTCAAGTAAACTTGTTTAATTAAGAGTCTACTTAGTACTCAAGTAATTTCAATATCCTAGACAATTTATTATTTCCAAAACGTTTTAAGTACCGTGAAGTACTTTTAACTTGGGTTCAACAATCTCCCCCATTTGGGAACAGATTACAAACCAGGTAATAGAAGAAATTAATTAAATAAATAGTTTATAGCTATAGAGATACCTTATAAGTGATGTAAGACTCCCCCATGTTGAGTGAACTCCTTGGTCAGTATGAACTCCCCCATATTGAGTGGATTCCCTTTAGTCAGCTTAACTACCCCATACTTAGAGAAATTTTCTTTGAACTTTGGGACTTTGTCTTACTTAGTTTCTTTTTGAGGTTGGTCTTTTTGTTAATTCCTACAACAGTTTAAGCAAAAATGACATAAAAAATATACTAAGCTAAGAAGCTCTAACTTTTTATTGAAACAAACTTGATATTTTCATTAATAACAAAAACTTAGGTAGTACACAAACTATGTTCTACACTAAGTGTTTACATTAGAGTGAGATTACAAGTTTTAATCTAGACTGCAGCTATCTACTAAACTGAGAAGAAGATGATCCTCCACCTTTTAGATGGCTGCTTTGATGGTGTTATTAATGTTAATGTTGAGGCTGTTGTTGTTGATGAGGTTGAGGATGCTGAGGCTTTGAGAAAGTGAAGCTCTATATTGTTGTGCAATCCTTGTTGCATCTTCAACTACCCTCTCCCCTTTTGTTATCTGTGACTTGACAATTTGTTCAAGGTATACATTAAAAGAGTCGAGAGTAAACTAAAAGTCCTCTTTCTTTCCTATGATGTTTCGAGAAATTTCCTGCTCAAGCTATTCCTTTTCTTTCTATGCAAGGATGTCTTGATCATTAAGATCAGTGAGAAGCAAATGGTAACAACGGGTGAGATGAGTGATATGATCAAACCCTTGACAGGAAAACAATTGAAAGCACTATAAGAGACTTGTAAAATCTGATGTAGAAAGTGTGATCTCCAGCTTCACTTCCATGTCAATGATTTAAGGGTGAAAATTATTCATAGACTTCATTGAGAACTAAATATTCCTAGAGTCATACATCCAGGTGGTGACCAATTTATCCACATTCTTCTGCATATCATAAAGACGATCCTCAAGGGCATTTAATTTTTTTATGCATTAAGAGACCATTTTCAAGGTCTAGTGACTCAGTTGGTTCAGGATAGATTTTGCCCATTGGTTCCAGGATGGATTTCTACACTTTTCTTACTAAATCATCACTATTTTCATTAATGACCTTGTAGGCTGAGTCAAGCATCTCTCCAAGAGCATCTAAGTTCAACATAGATTTTTCTATCTTCTTTGCAGCCTTGTCCACTATCTTGATGACTCTGTCAACCTTCTTATCACAGATAACAATAAGCTTGGACATATTCTCCATCAGCTTGCACATGCTATGTCCAAGATCCTTATTTACTTCAACTTGCTTAGATAGCTGATAATTGTATAATTACACTTATTATCTTGATATTTTTACTCATAAAACGATGTGGTTTAGAGTCATTTTATACTTTATATAAAAGATTTAATGTGGTATGTAGTTGTTTTTTATGCAAGTGCAGAAATTAGGTGAATCTTTAGAGTGAAATGATCAAAGATGGAATTCTATGCAAAAAGAGTCAAAAAGGTGCAAAAAGATGCATGGAATGCAAGGAATTGGCTTAGGGTTGAAGTTGTCAAAGATTGGTAAAGTTACAAAGAAGAATCATGAAGAAAAGCAAAAGTCACAACCATGTCATGATCGTCATTCCTACTCACGATTGGACAAATCACGCTCGCGACTATCTATCATGATCATGACTTATCATTCTTCACAAATAGTTAGTTACCAACTTACATTCACGATCGTGACATGTATGTCATGCTCACGAATCGTGATAGGTTTGATCAACTCTTTTCAACTTCCAATCACCGGGTAAGAACGATCAACCGCCATCAACTGTCAAGAGAAGAGACACCTTTTGGAGATAATGTAACCATGAAAAGGTGCCTATCCATTGAAGATAAGGATGAAATCTGGCATCCAATCACATTGAAGATGATTCAACCCTTCACCAATGGACATGATGATTAGTTTCAATAAATGCAACCTTTCACACTCTAAAAATAGAGGTTCAAACCAACCATTTCATGTGGTAGAAGCGTTGGCAGTAGCAGATGGTGAGAGATGACACATGATAGATAGAGAGTGAAAGTTATTTAAATTCTACTAAGTTCAAAGTGTTAGAGAGAAAAATTATAAGTGATTCGATTCTTGTTTCAATCACTAAATTTTTCCATAAATTCGAGCGATTGTTGTATGAGTGTAATTGCAAAGCACTTATCAATAAAATTTTCTGTTATTCAACATTCATTTGTTTAATATTCACAAGGAATAACATCCTAAAGAAGGTTTTGTAAGAGTTTAGACCGAATTCAAAGTAGACGCAGGAATTGCGGGAATCGATGACTCCCATTAAAGAGTGGATACGGTTTGATCAACTTTACCTTTCTCTTGCATACCTTACAACTTTACTTTGTTTTCTACTTATACTTTATAATTCGAAGTTTATGATATGTTTATGTGTCATAACGAGCATTTCATCTTGCATCACTTATATTAATGAAGTTATATGCTTTCAAGTTTACTTTAAGAGTAGTTTCGGGGTTAACAAGATTGTGTATAGTTACTGGATCTGTGATTATAACGTTGTTTAGTGAGCCAACATTTTTGGAGTGGTAACTTGCTAAATATGGCTATGTGAGAGCGACACAACTAAGCATAGTATTATTATTGTCTAGGTTTTTATAAGTGTCATAATTCGTTTACCCTAGATTTAGAAAAGTTATTTCATGTCTTGCTCTGCTGTGAATTATAGGATATTTGGGTGTCTAGAACCGAGTTTGTTGAAGTTATCTAGTGTATAAAACATTCTTGATTATTTTGCATATTGTACTCTACAATACTTGTTCTTAGGGAATATCTATATGCTTTTCTAATATGTTCATGCATCTATCCAATCATCAGTCTACCATTCAAAACCTTCAACTTATTTTATTTTCTTTTTGTTCCCTAACTCTAGTTGATTCGTAGAACCGAATTCCTTCCCTATAGGATCGATATCTTTTAAAACTACATCGTAACTATATACTTGCAGTTATCATAATTTTTCTATTTGATAAGCGGTACTGACAATACATGTTCATATTTAGAACTTTTATATTATCAGTAGAAAAGTTGCGAACAAGTTTTTGGCACCGTTGCCGAGGAAGGCAATTGCGTTCTAGAGATCAATTTACCAGAGAACGGGCAATTATATTTATGTGTCAATTAGATTTATTTATTTTTGTTTTTGGTTTTGGTTTTAAGTATTTATATTTTCTTATAAACATATTTTTCTTGCTTATTCTTTGAGTTTTTTTCTAGCGTGTGCATGCCAAGTACGCGTAGTTCGGGAGAAAGTTTGGCGTCTTTCGAATCATGAATAGAACAATTTGGTAAGAGCAGAAAATGGATAAAAAAGAGACAAAGAAAAGGATGGCTGACAAAGAACAACCAAATCATGATCAGCCTCAATCAAGGCTTATGAATTATGTCATTCCGACCATCAATGGTAAAAATCAGGGAATTTCTAGACCACCAATTAACGCAAATTAGTTTGAAATCAAGCCAGCATTGCTTCAAATGATCAGCAATAATGTGCAATACTATGGTCTACCAAATGAAAATCCAACTGCTTACATTGCAAACTTTTTAGAAGTTTGTGATACTTTCAAAATGCCCAATGTTCTTCATGAAGCAGTTAAACTTTGCTTATTTCCATTTACGCTCCGTGACAAAGTGAAAGTTTGGTTGAATTCATTACCCCCAAATTCAATCACCACTTGGAATCAATTAGCACAAGCCTTTATGACTAAATACTCTCCTTTAGCCAAAACCACAAGACTCATTAAAGAAATCACTTCCTTCACTCAGAAGGATAGTGAATCATTGTAGAAAGCCTGGGAACATTATAAGGATCTTCAGCAAGTTTGTCCTCATCATGGTTTACCCTAAAATGTGATTCTACAAACTTTCTACAATGGACTAAATCATGCAACAAGAGGAGTGATTAATGCTATGGCTGAGGGATCTCTTATGAAGAAGACTAGTCAAGAAGCCTTTGATCTTTTGGAAGATATGGCAAATAACAATAGTATGAGGCCAGTGGAGAGAGCACAAGTAAGTACTACTAATCTTACTCATTCATATATTGCATCTACATCTTCTTGTTCAGTTAAAAAGGTCAATGAATTAGACCATATTTCTGTTATGCAAGCGCAAATATCTGCATTATCTCATAAGATAGATGATATGCATATAAGTAAGAGTAACCCTTTGACATGTGAAAATTGTGGCTAAATAGGACACACTACTTTTGAGTGTAACTTTAACCCCTGTGTAGGGGAGCAATTAAGTTATGTTCAAAGTCAAGGGAATTCTTATGGCAATAATGGAAATAATTATAGGAGTTCTAATTGGAAGTATGTTGATAATCAACAAAAGAATTATCAGAGTACTAATAGAATAAGACAGTTGGCCAGTAAGATAGATAAGTTTCTGGAAGGAGTTTGTAATAAGCAATCAGAGTCTGAGGAATGTTACAAGAAGTTAGAGAATAAGATGGATCAAATGTTTAAGAATCAATCATCTTCTATTCATAATTTGGAGATACAAGTTGGTCAATTAGTGAGTGCTATTCCATCTAGAGGAAAAGGCCATTTACCTAGTAACGCAGAAGGAAATCCTAAGGAAAATGTACATGCTATTGCCCTTCGTAGTGGTAAATTACTAGATAAATTAAATCTTTCGGGTATGCTTACTAATGATGTTGTTGAAGTGCTGGATGATTATCCGAGTAAATCCAATAATAAAGCAGGAGTGGATGAAAAACTTAATTTTGGAAAGGTTAATCCCCCTGAACCACCATTTCCACAAAGAATGATGAAGAAGAATGAGGATAAGCAATTCATCGAGTTCATCAACAAACTTAAAGGTCTAGAAATCAATCTTTCATTCATTGAAGCCATTACACAGATTCCAAACTACGGTAAGTTTATTAATGAACTTTTATCTCGTAAGCGTAGTTTAGAAAAAATATCAAAAGTATCTTTAACAAAAGATTGTAGCAAAATAATAACTGCTACAATGCCGACTAAACTTAAAGATCCGTGAAGTTTCACAATACCGTGTAAACTTGGAAACATTTCCTTTCCAAATGTTTATGTGATCTTGGGGCTAGTATAAATCTTATGCCTTTATCGATCTTCAAAGAGTTGAATGTTTGAAGTTAAAAGGAAAAATATGGTCTTGCAATTGGCCGACCAGTCTATTAAACATCCTTATGGCATAATAGAAGATGTGCTAGTTAAAGTGGATAAGTTTGTTTTTCCGATAGACTTTGTTGTGCTAGATTTTGCATATGATGAAAAATGCCTTATAATATTAGGAAGACCTTTTATGCATACTGGCAAAGCATTGATAGATGTGTCAAAAGGCAAAATTAAGTTGAGGATAGGTGACGATACTATTGAATTTAATATGGATAAGGCTTATTAATATCCAATGGATGAAGACATATGCATGAAACTTGACTTGATCAATGCTTGCATTCATGAAGTTGTCAAGTTAGATTTCATCGACGAATATTAAGTCAAGGAGTTGGGAAACTCCATTGACACTTAAATCTCTTATCTTTTCCATTATATATATAGTAGTATATTTTTATTTTGTTTTTATATGTCATTTTAAAAAAAAAGTGAAATGTTTTAGGATTCAAACATTTCATGCTTGCGACCTATTTCGCACTCATGAATGGAGTTGTCAAAACATTCTGTTTCTATCTAAGTGAAAGTCACGATCGCGATGATCCTTCGCGATCACGATATGCGCAATTTTACAGTAATTATTACTGTAACATCTCTTTTTCTAACGGTTATATTAGATATATATCCATTGAAAAAGCAACATATCTATTTCTTATATATATGTAAATATTTTCCTAGTTGATTTTCACAAATCAATCACTCTTTTTCACAACTTCAATCTCTTGCAAAGCAAATTTTCTCTGTTTTTACCAAAATCAAAACATAAATCTTTCTTTCAAATTCTTGAATTAAATTTCAATGGCTTCAAAGAAATTGGCAACAACCAAGGGAAAGAATAAATTGGTCAATCAACAAACCAAGTATGGATGTCCTTTTTTGATCTATGGTGAAGAAGAAGTTGAGAGATACATGATGATTAAGAACTTTGATTTTAAGGTACACTCTTCTATAATCCTACTTTTGCAATTGATGCTGGAATACATGCGAAACTAGAGGAATACTTTTCACTATTTGGGTTGGAAAGCTTTGTGAACATGCGTTTCCCATTTAACGAGGAATGGGTCCTCGAGTTTTTGGTTACTCTTAAGGAGGATTGGAATTCTTTAAAAAGGAAATTTAGGAATGAAGGGGATGAGTATAAGTTTAATTTAATGGATTTGGTTAAGTGGTTTGGTTTTGGAGAAACCTATGAAGAGGTTAAAAAGGAAGACAATTATGATTTAGCGATTGTATGGACTAAGTTATGAGGATTGGATTGATACGATGTCAAAAACTCATCCAACAAAAACATTCGGAGTAACAGCCTTCTTTACCATCTCAAGTTTATCTCTCAAAGTCTTTTCTTCCGACACGAGACTACGAAAGTGTCGATGAAAGATTTGGTTGTATTGGAGTGCACCGTTTCTCAAATAAGGCCAAAGTTTCTGATTTACATCTTGGAATCCATCACTAGTCTTACTACATATAAAAAAAGCTAGAGTTGGAGGTGCGAATACAATTTGCGGAATTATTTTGGAAGCGAAGAACCAACTGTCATATCGATATTTTCCTAAAGAGAAGTTCAACTTTATGGGAGGATTTTACATGAAGAGAGTTGGATTAGTTAAGGAAGAGCAAGGGAAATTTACATTTTTACCGTATCGAGTAAGGGTTAGGATGTTAAGACTGACAGAAGAATCTACTTCTCGAGAGAACCAATCCGACGAAGGCATTAAAGAAGTTCAAATCGAAAGTAGTGAAGTGAGATAATCCTCCAGAAGTACACATGCTAATGAAGATACTTGGAGAGGGAAGTTCATGAATGATACCAATCAAGCATGCCTTGATATAGCTTCCATATAACAAGATGTTCATCAACTTATAAAATCCAACATTTTTTTAAACCGGAAGTTAAGTTCATACTTCAAGAAGCAGAATATGGATATCTCACCAAGTCCTCCAGATTCAAGTTCGGAAGAACGAAAATAACCAGGTTCAAATTTCTTTTTTTGTTCTTTTTCTTTTTATTTTCTTTTCTTTTCATTTGCTATGTGTGTTTAGTTTCATTTTAATTTTTAGTTAAGTCTCTCACAATGAGGACATTGTGTTCTAGTGTGGGGGGTGCACTTGTATAAAATTCTGAAAATCCAAAAAAATCAAATAAAATTAAAAAATTGAAGAATGAAAAATTTTCTTGATTTTGTATTATTTATACCTTATCCATACCTATACTATACTAACATATGTTCCAAGGTTATTGTGAGTGTTAGGTATTACAAGTCTGATGTTGGTGCAAATTTCGAACAAATTTTTTTTGTTTCAAATATGATGGCACGTTGAGAGTGTGAGCACTTTAGTAAATTGGCACAACATTTAGCATTTGGTAACGATGAGTGGTGAGTAACATTCAATAGCAACATAAGTAAGTTTCGATATATATTTCAATGAAACATGAATTAGTATAAGTTATATAGTTTTAGTTTAATACTACTAATAAGTTTTTAGCTGAGTAATATCTAGTAGTGTTCTTACTATGAGTTTTATATGCTATTCTCGAATACGTCCTATAAGTATTGAGTGTGTCTAAAGTGTAGGGAAATTATAACCATAATACTTTGAAAGTGATTAAAGAAGGATGAGGGTATTGAGAGAAAAAAAATCAAAAGAAAGAGAGGATAACCAATGAGTTATGCAAAAGGTGAGGAATGGTACGGAGCAAAAATTGCAACCATTCAATGAGTGAAAAAAGAAAAAGTAGCATAGCATGAAAAATGGGTGCAAAGTACAAATCTATACTTAAAAAACATATGCTTAAAAAATGAATGAGAGAAAGTGGTGTGGAGCATAAAATGCAACCACTAAAAAAAGTGGAGAGTGGTATGGAGCATAAAATGCAACCACTAAGAGTGTTTAGCATCCTAGGTTACCTAAAAATTCCTTGAGATCAATCTTTTCAAAGTGTTCTCCCTTTCTCCTTTATACTTTATAATATACTTGAGAGAAGGAAATATTCGAGCGAGCATATAACGCTTATATGAAGATGCGATTCGGTTGGCCCTCCATTAAGAGCAAAGGTATGCAATTGGCCTATATAAATTGCACATTACTAATTTATGGAAAATTTCATATACTTTACTTGAACCTTATGCAACGTGGGAATGTGGTACTCACTACAATAGTCTTTCGCCAAATGAGGTACGAACTTGAATTACTACTTTATACACTTCTGTTGTGTTTGCCTTGAGGACAAGGAAAAAGTTAAGTGTGGGGGTGTGATAAGTGTATAATTACACTTATTATCTTGATATTTTTACTCATAAAATGATGTGGTTTAGAGTCATTTTGTACTTCATATAAAAGATTTCACGTGGTATGTAGTTGTTTTTTATGCAAGTGCAGAAACTAGGTGAATCTTGGGAGTGAAATGATCAAAGATGGAATTCTATACAAAAAGAGTGAAAAAGGTGCAAAACGATTCATGGAATGCAAGGAATTGGCTTAGAGTCAAAGTTGTCAAAGATCGGTAAAGTTGCAGAAAAGAATCATGAAGAAAAGCATAAGTCACAACCATGTCACGATCGTGATTCCTACTCGCGATTGGCAAAATCATGCTTGCGACTATCTATCGTGATCACGACTTATCATTCTTCACAAATAGTCAGTTACCAACTTACATTCACGTTCGTGACATTTATGTCATGCTCGTGAATCATGACGGGTTTGATCAACTCTTCTCAACTTCCAACCACCAGATAAGAATGATCAACCGCCATCAACTATCAGGCAAAGAGACACCTTTTGGAGACAATGTAACCATGAAAAGGTCCCTATCCATTGAAGATAAGGATGAAATCTTGCATCCGATCACATTGAAGATGATGCAACCCTTCACCAATGGACATGACTATTCATTTGGATAAATGCAACCTTTCACACTCTATAAATAGAGGTTCAAATCAACCATTTCGTGTGGTAGAAATGTCGGTAGCAGTTGATGGTGTGAGATGATACATGATAGATAGAGAGTGAAAGTTATTTAGATTTCGCTAAGTTCAAAGTGTTAGAGAGAAAAATGTATAAGTGATTCGATTCTTGTTTTAATCACTAAATTTCTCTACAAATTAGAGCGATTGTTGTATGAGTATAATTGCATGATAGATAGAGAGTGAAAGTTATTTAGATTTTGCTAAGTTCAAAGTGTTAGAGAGAAAAATGTATAAGTGATTCGATTCTTATTTCAATCACTAAATTTCTCCACAAGTTCGAGCGATTGTTGTTTGAGTATAATTGCAAAGCACTTATCAATAAAAGTTTATGTTCTTCAACATTCATTTGTTCAATATTCACAAGGAATAGCATCCTAACGAAGGTTCTGTACGAGTCGAGACCGAATTCAAAGTAGACGAAAGAATTGCAAGAATTGACGACTCCCATTAAAGAGTGGATTCAATTTGATAAAATTTATCTTTCACTTGCATACCTTACAACTTTACTTTGTTTTCTACTTATACTTTCTAATTTGAAGTTTATGATATGTCTATGTGTCATAACGAGTATTTCGTCTTTCGTCACTTATATTAATGAAGTTATATGCTTTCAAGTTGACTTTAAGAGTAGTTTCAAGGTTAACAAGATTGTGTATAATCACTGGATCTCTGATTATAACGCTATTTAGAGAGCTAACATTTTTGGGGTGGTAACTTGCTAAATATGATAATGTGAGAGCGACCCGTACTAAGGATAGTATTATTGTTATCCATGTTTTTATTAGTGTCATAATGCATTTACCCTCGATTTAAAAAAGTTATTTCATGTGTTGCTCTGTGGTGAGTTATAGGATATTTGGGCATCTAGAACCGGTTTTTTTAAGTTATCTAGTGCATAAAACATTCTTGATTATTTTGCATATATTTTATTCCACTATACTTGTTCTTAGGGAATATTTATATGCTTTTCATCTTCTCTAATCTATTCATGCATCTATCCATTCATCAGTCTACCATTCAAAACCTTCAACTTATTTTATTTTTCTTTTTATTCCGTTACTCTAGTTTATCCTTAAAACCGAATTCCTTCCCTGTGGGATCGATATCTTTTAAAACTACATCACAACTGTATACTTGCAGTTATCATAATTTTCTATTTGATAAGCGGTATTGATAACACTTGTTCATATTTAGAACTTTTACATTATTAGTAGAAAAGTGGCGAATAATAGCTCACTGATCTTATTATTCGTGCTCCTCTTTATCTTGGGTTGTTCTTCGCCAAACTTGTGAAATTACGTAGCTCAAATTGCCAAAGCGGCATTCAAGATACTCAGATTCTCTGCAATAGCATTTATACTACCCTTCATCTTTCCAACTACTACCTTGGTAATAGTAGTAGACATGGGGATAGAAGAGACAGATGCATTGAGCTGAGCTGTAGAATCAGAGAGTCCGATTAGAATTAGTGCTATTTTATCCACTAGGATCTTCGCGCTTTCCTTCATAACATGATTACGAATTATAAATAAACTCCCTTGAATCTTCTCAAATTCTTCAAGGTAGACCAATTTTGAGGGAATGCTTGAATTTTCATCGAACTTAGAAAGCTTCGCCTTTGGTTTGGAGGATAAGTTCGTCAATTCTTTAGACAATAGCACACGGTTTAGTACTCCATCCAACTCAGCATCAATTTTGAGAGTTGGTAATTTCTTCCTTGATAACTCCCTAATATGAGCCAATATGGCTTAATAAATCAAGTCCTCTTGGACTAGCTTGCTGTTGGAAGGGGTTGTTTCATTGGCTATAAAGTTCACCTAAGCAACATCCTCACTTACTTTTCCTTTCTGAACAAAGTTCTCAGCTTCAGTAACTTCTCCAATCAAACGGATTGAAGGGCAACTGATTGGTTTCAAAGAAATGGTAGGAGTAGAATTTTGTGCAGTTGAAGAAGTGGAGGTTGGTTTAGATTTTACAAGAGAAGGAATGAGAGCTATTTGAGTGTGTTTGGTGGTCTTTTCTTGGGATTGGTTTGGAGAAGAAGGAGTGTAAACTAGGGAATTTACAATAGAAGGTATATGAGAAGGAGAATTTACAGTGGAAGAAGGTAATAGGGAATTTATAGAAGGAGGGAAATCAAGATTTACAAGAGCGGTAGGTGTAGGATTTTCAGAAGAAATTGGGGTACGATTTTTAAGTACCTAGAGGTTAGCTGATTGACCTAATGATGGGTTAGCCTCAGGTTACTTAGCATGAGTAGGAAGAGTCTCAGTCTGAGTGGGAATTAGGCTTGGGATGCTTGAATTAGGAAAAGCAGACTCTTCCTGATTGATGATCTTCACATCATCAACATCCTCATCACTACTCACTATTTGCACATTTTTCTTTGAGCGTTGAGTGGCGGATGTCTAGTGTTGAGTGCCCCTTGTTTTGTAAATAACTTCCTCCACAAGGCAGCTATAGCAAGATTGATGGTATCAGGGTTCTCGTTGCTTTTCTTTGAACTTCCCTAACTCGCATCATCCTTAGCTTCCTCAAGCTTGCACTTCTTCTAGGGCAGGCTTTCCCCTTGCTCATTGGTATCTTCCTCTTCTTCAGCCCTTTGTTTTACCTCAAGTTTCCTCTGAGTGTGAGTCTTTAATTTCATTTTATTCCTTGGCCTGGCTTGAGACTATGCAAGCGCATCTCCTGCCCTTGATTTTGTTGGGCTTGCTCGAACCCTTTGAGCAGGAGCCTTGGGTTTTAGAGAGATGGGAGCAGAGGTGGTTGAGATTTGCTCTAATTAGCAGAGAGGGGAACATCATCTATTTTTCCCTTGTTGGAGTCTTTAAAGTCTACCACGAAGGCATCCTCATCTTCCTTCAATAAGTTCTTGGGGAACACAGTTGGTTCCACCTTCGCCTTCTTTTGCTTAAGGTCTTGACCCTTAGTGTAGCGAGTATGGATTTATTTATTTTTCTATTTGCTAAAGTGGCTCATGTCTAGCCTTCTCTTCAGTGGGATCACTATTTCCCCTGGTCCATCTACAAAGGACAAGACATCCATCCTCACGGCCTTCATGAAGGTGGTGATCAAATAACTATAATGCTATATGGTAGTAACTTTGGTCAAGTGATGAAAAATCAACACTAGCCAATTAAGTTGCTTACCTTCTACCATATGGTAGACCATGCACCTCTCAATGTACATGCAATTACTTAATGACCCAGTCTTAGGAAGAATCATCTCCACAAGAAGCTCATGGAAAGCTCTTACCTCCTAACTCGTCCCTAATGTAGCGATCTCACCATATCTATAATCTGCAAGGAGTTCCCAATCTTCTAGGATAGCAACAAGCTCCTCATCTCTAGTCCTTCTTAGAAAAGTGCCATTCAATGGCATGTTGATAAGACTACCCACCAGCTTCGCATAGAATAGGTGCGAAGTATTGTTGATTTCTTCCATCAGCACATCATTATACCCATGGATGGAGTAGAGGTTTCCATAGAAGCTCTGGATCAAGCTTTTGATGCTGGTCATTCCAACAACAGATATTAGCTGAGATTATAATGCTTGATGACTTTGTGAAGGAATTTATTCTTCAACAATCCTTCATAGTCCACTTCGAACACTAGATCAAAGTCTTAATTTTCTAGCAGTCGTCTTAGTGAATACGATTCCATGAGGGAAAATGATCTTCTCTACATAACCATTGATGTGCATAGTTATACTCCTCTTTGATACTCCTTGGAGCTTTAGAGTTTGCCTTGTGTTCGCCATTTTCAGTTGATTTCAAAAACGGAAACAATTGGGATTTCATAAATGCAAGTAAACTTCTCTCTCCAGCATGTTGCCGCTTATGTAGATGAAAAATGAACATTGAGATTAACAAGTTTTTAACCGACATAGTAAAATAGTGTGTTTTGATTTCAGACGTATCCAATTCAAAACTCCCTTTGGATAAAGTAGCTTTTGAGTTTTAACCGTGAAGCTAAATCTCATAGTGTTACTTTAAAATATAAATGGTGTTAAATACTTGTTACCTCGTTCAGCTAAGTTGAGACATGATTTTCAACACTTAGCCAAAATTCATGAGTTTTCTTCACTTGGGGTTCACCATTCCAATTAGCTCCCTAAGAACATTGAATTGCTCCTTTGCTAATGGTGTGGTGAAAATGTCAACACATTGTTCTTCTAAAGGAACATACTCTAATTTGACATCTCCCCTTAGCATATGATACCTTATGAAGTTATGTCTTATATTGACATGCTTCATCCTGCCATGTTGAATTGGATTCTTCGATAGGTCAATTGCACTCTTGTTATCACACATAACTTTGAGGCATTTAGACTTTATACCATATTCCTCTAATTACTACTTGATCCATAGCAATTGTGTTACACAACTTCTTGCCACCATGTACTTAGCTTTAGCTATACTCAACATAATAGAAGTTTGCTTCCTACTATACCATGAGACAAGGCATTCTCCAAGGAAATGGCATCCTCTTATGGTGCTTTTCATGTCGAGCTTTTCTCTACCATAGTTAGCATCTATGAATCCTCTAGGAGTGAAATCTGAGTTGTTGGGATACCATAGACTTGCATCAATAGAACCTTGCAAGTACCAGAGAATACTCTTAATAATTGCTAAGTGAGATTCTCTGGGGCCAGTTTGATAACGTGCATAATAACACACTGAATATTAAATATCAGGCATACTAGTAGTTAAGTAAAGGAGAGAACCAATAATAACTCAGTAGAACTTACTATTTTTAGGCTTACCAGCTTCATCCTTGCTTAAGATTGTGTCATTAACCATGGGAGTGGACATTGGCTTCGAATGCTCCATATCAAACTTCTTAAAGACCTTTTTGGCATACTTTTCTTGACTGATGACGATTCCATCTTCGTATTGCTTGATACGAAGTCCAAATAAAAAATTGAGCTCTCCCATCATTGAAATTTCAAATTCACTCTTCATTTGCTTGCTGAACTCTTTGTATAGCTTACTATCCACATAAATTTATACAAGAAACACATCTCCCTTCTTTCACCTGATAAATAGAGTTGCATCTGCTTTCCCTCTTTCATAGCCTTTGCTGGTGAGGAAATTGGTTAGCCTCTCATACCATGCTCTAGGAGCTTGCTTTAATACTTAGAGAGCTTTTTTTCAATTTGAAAACATGCTTAGGATTCTTCGGATCTTCAAAGCCTTGAGGCTGACGCATATATACTTCCTCTTGAATAAAGCCATTTAGGTATGCACTTTTAACATCCATTTGAAATAATTTGAAATTCATATGAGATGATCAATCTTAGGCTTGCGCCCTCGCCAAAGCTCATAGGGTGTCTCAAGAATTGGGCGAATTAAAACCCAATTCAAGGTATAACAGGCTGTGTTAATAACTTCTCCATAAAAGTAATTTGGTAGATTTTTATCACTCAGCATAGATCGAGCCATTTCAACTATGGTTCCATTCTTCCTTTCTACGACCCCATTTTGTTGAGTAGTATAAAGAGCAGAAAAGTTATGGTCAATGCCATGCGCTAAACAAAATTCTTCTAAATGAAGTTCTCTAATTCACAACCATGATCACTTTAGATTCTATAGATTTTAGATCCTAGTTCATTCATTATCCGATTACCGAGTTTGATAAAAGACTCAGAGGTTTCATCTTTGCTACTCAGCAAGATTACCCAAGTGAATCTCGTGAAGTTATCCACAACCACCAAATAGAATCTTTTTCTTCCCATGCTCATAGGTTGAACAAGACCAAATAGATCTAGGTGGAGAAGCTCCAATAGTCCCTTAGTTACTATGTTATTTATAGACCTAAATGACTTTTTAACTTTCTTACCAAACTAGCAAGCTGAGGAAAGCCTGTCTTTCTCAAATCTGATACTGGGTAAACCCACAACTAATTGTTTTTTGGTTAGTTTGGATAGAATTTTCATATTTATATCACCCAATCTTCTATGCCAAAGCCACAAGTTATCATCCTTAGATATAAGGTAAACATTAGTGGAGCCCGGGGATAAATCAATCATATACACATTATTAATTCTAGGAGCAAAGAGTATAGTTGAGTCAGTCTTACTATTAATAACTAAGCAACTTGTTGAGTTGAATGTAACCATTCTGCCTTTCTCACAAAGCTGGGTTATGCCGAGCAAGTTAAACTTAAGTCCTTTAACTAGAGACACCTCTCCAATTGAAGGAGAAACACCGACAATGCAACATCCAACAATCTTCCCTTTTTGGTTGTCTCCAAAACTAACACTTCCATTTCTTTTCCACTCCAATGAGATGAATTCGTGTTCATCTCCCATCATATTCCTAGAGCATCTGCTATCTAAATATCACATTCCAGTATCATCAGCCGATTTTAGGCTCACCTGCAAAACAGTTAAGTTTTCTTTGGTACCCATGCTTTTGATCTAGGTTCTCCCTTGTGAGCAGTGCTTAGATTAGTCTAGTCATACTCATCATAATAACCATTTTTATGCCTACATATTACTGTGGCATGTCTAGCTTTGCCATAAAAGCCACACACCACTTTTGCTTTGGGATGGCTTGCTTTCTTCTTTTTAGAGGAATTCTTCCTCTTTGAATTGCGAGTTTGGTTACTCAAAGATGGATTGTTGGCTGGAGGAGGAACTCGACTCTCCTTTAAAGCTATTATCTCAGCAATCAACTCATCTCATTACTTAGTGAGCTTGTTGTTCTGACATTCATGATATTTAGCTTTTTCTTGAAGAAAGTGGATATCAAGAGATAAGGAAGTGATTGTGTCTTCCTAGTCTTTACTTCTCCTCACTAGATCTTTGACGTTTTTATCAGACTTATTAGTCAGCTTCATCACATCATAGAGCACTTAGATGGATTCTTCTATTGACAAAGGGATTTCAGGATGTACCTCAGTTTACGAGTTTTTCCATTTATTGCACTCAACTTCAAAGTCAGCATCGGTTGAATTGCTCTTGGAAGTAGATGCTGAGCTCTCACCCGTATCTTCAATCGCCATCAAGCAAAGTTTAGTGGAGTCAGCAGCTTCCTCATTAGATGATGAGGACTCTTTTGAATTGCTCTAGGTGGTAGCAAGTGCCTCATTTTTCTTGGTGAACCTCTTCTTGAATATGTCCATTTTGGATTTAGACAGGATGACTGGATATGACCTTTCTCACCATAGCCAAAACACTTTATGTCTTTGCTATGCTCCTTCTTAGGTCCTTCATCAGCTCTACGCCAGTGTTGAGTTGACTTGATTTCACTAAGAAACGTTTTCTTGTTGAATTTCCCATCCTTCTTCATGAAGCACTTGAATCGTCACGTTAGAAGTGCCATCTGCTCATCTGAATCATTGCTAGTGGATTTATCCGATGAGTCAACTTTCAAGATAATGGCTTCAACCTCTTTCTCCTTGCCTTTACTCCTTCTAGAGTTATCATTATATTTCCTCAGGGACATCTCCTAAGTTAGCAAGGTGCCTATCAGCTCATCATAGCTGTAGGTCTTAAGATCATGAGCTTCTTCAATGGCACTCTTCTTGGCATTCCACTCGATAGTGAGAACTTGGAGGATCTTCTTCACCATCTCTTCCTCGGTGAACTCAATGCCCAATCTCATTAGTTCATTAATAATATTAATGAACCTAGTATTCATGGATTGAATACTCTCACCGGTGCCCATCTAGAGCAACTTATACTCTCTGAGTATGAGGTTGATCTTAAACTCCTTAACCTTGTCAGTCCCCTCATAGGTGATATTTAGTTTTCTCCAGATTTCTTGTGCTATCTTGCAACCCAAGACCCTATTAAACTCTGTAAGATCTAGCGCACAATGTAAGAAATTGATAAGTGTATTATTACACTTATTATCATATTAATTTTATATATTAAACACTATAGTTTACGTCATTTTTATACTTCATATAAAAGAGTTCACGTGGTATGTAGTTGTTTTTGGTGCAAATGCAGATACTAGATAAATCTTGGGAGTAAATTGATCTAAAGTGGAATTCTATGAAAAAAGAGTGAAAAAGGTGCAAAAAGATGCATGGAACTTAAAGATTTGACTTAGGATCGAAGCTGTCAAAGATCGGTAAAGTTACAAGGAGAATTCTGAAGAAAAACAAATTTCACTATCATAACAACCACTCGTGGTCACGACTTAGTATTCTTTAGAATAGAAAATTTCCAAACAAGTATTCACAGTCGTGACATGTATATCGCGGTCGCGATTTAGACAGTTTTTTGGTTAAATCTTCTTAACTACCAACCGCCAGATAAGAATGATCAACTGCCATCAACTACCAAACCAAAAGACACCTTTTGGAAGCTAACCAATCATGAAAAGGTGTCTATCCATTATGGATAAGATTAAAGCTTCTCAACCAATCACATTGAAGTGATGCAATCTTTCACCAATGGACACAATTCTTTGTATGGATAGACACAACCCTTCGAACTCTATAAATAGGGCTCCAAACCTCACAAATTTCGTGGTAATTGGAATTAGAAAAAGTGAGAGATATAGTGTGTGCGTAGAAAGAGAGTAAAATTATCTAGTTTTCGCTACGTTCGTAAGTGTTAGTGAGAAAATGTATCAGTGATTCGAATCCTTATTTTGATCACTAGATTTCTCTGCATATTTGAGCGATTGTTGTATAAGTGTAATTGCAAATCACTTATCAACAAAAGCTTTCATTCTTCAACATTCATTTATTCGATATTCATAAAGAATAGCATTCTAGCGGAGGTTCTGTACGAGTCAAGACCGAATTCAAAGCAGACGCAGGAATTGCGGGAATTGATGACTCCCATTAAAGAGTGGATATGGTTTGATCAACTTTAGCTTTCACTTGCATACCTTACAACTTTGCTTTGCTTTCTACTAATACTTTCTATTTCAAAGTTTATGATATGTATATGTGTCATAATGTGTATTTCCTATTGAGTCTTTTATATTAATAAGTTATATGCTTTTGAGTTAACTTTAAGAGTAGTTTCAGGGTTAATGAGATTATGTATAATCACTGGATCTGTGATTATAACGCTGTTTAGTGAGCCAACATTTTTGGAATGGCAATTTGCTAAATGTGGTTATGTGAGAGCGACACGTACTAAGCATAGTAATATTGTTATCCAGGTTTATATAATCATCTGAATTCGTTTGAACTAGATTTAGAAAAGTCATTTCATGTGTTACTCTGTGGTGAATAATTGAATATCTGAGTGTCTAGAACCGAGTCTGTTAAATTAATCTAGTGAGTGTAATATCTTTGATGATTTTGCATGTTTTCTTTGCTATACTTGTTCGTAGGGAAAATCTATTTATTTTATCTTCTCTAATCTTTCATACATTTATCTATTCATCCATCATTCCAATCCTCCTAACTAAAATCAAATCTATTTTATTTTTCTTGCTCTGCTCCTCTTGTTGATCTTTAAAGCTGGCCCTTCCCTGTGGGATCAATATCTTCTAAAACTACATTGCAGCTATATACTTGTAGTTATCATCATTTGTCTATCTGTTAAGTGGTATTGACAACACCTATACTTTAAAGCCAAAACCTCACGAACAAGTTATCAAACTTATCAGTAGAAAAGTGGTGAACAGTAATTGATGGATGATGCGTTCTCTTTGAGAAGTCTTAGGTCATCATCATCATAGTATTCTAGATCAATTGGGACTCACTCCCCATTCCGCTTAATTGTGGGAATTCTAGGGCCAAGCTCAATATCTAGCCATGGTTGCATGCTTTGTGATTAGATAAATTTTTTCATACAATTTTTCCAAAATGTATAGTGTTGGTCGTAAAAAAGTGGAGGCCTTTTTACAAACATTCCTTCTTTAAGGAGTGTTGTCTGCCCTAACCCGGAAGAAAAGTTATTGTAAGCTATAAGGATCTTTAACTAGAAAGACGATGAGTCTTAAAGCTGAACTCTTACTCTGATACTACTTGTTGGTTCAAAATAGCTTAAATAACATAGTAGAGGTGTTGAATGTAGTTACTTGGTTCTTTTTAAGGTTTACAAAATTCTTTTCCAAGTTTAGGTTTTAGATGCATGCTGAGTAATTAAGTCTTGAGTGCAGGTCTAAAAATTATAAACTACTCAACTTCACTGACTTAGTTTATCTTCAATCTATGCTAAGTACTTTACTCAACTTAGATTCCTTTTTCAAGCTAAACATATAAAACACAAAGAATGATGAATGAGCGAGAAGCTACAAAGACAGATGATAAAGGTTAGAACTTCAACACCTGAGATTTTGCCTTAGTTCAGCCCCTAACCAACCTCCAGTCACCGAATTTCTTTCTGAGCTTTAATCCACTGGTAGTTCATTCCTTCCTTAGGCGGAGAAGACTTTTCAGCGGGTAGAAGTAATTATAGAAATTACCTTCCCTTCTAACTATCTCTCAAACACAATTTAGGTACCCTTCCAAAATTGTCACTCAGATTTGAATAAGAAATATTGAACTAAGGATTTCAACTTATAAGAATCATTGAATCCTTTTACAATGTTAAATCTAAGATTGATTCTCTCTATTAGAATCTGATTGATTGATTTTCATTTTCTTAGAATACTTGATTTTGAATTTTCGAATGCTGGGAATATTTTGATAATATTTCAACTCTTAAGAAATTTGAGGTGATTCACCAAGTTTGAACGTCTGCTTCAGTTTTCTATTTATACTTTGAAGATTTGAAAGTACCCATTGCAAAATTCTCATCCTAACTTTATCTTCAATTTCTCTTCTCTTTATAGCTTTTGAAATTTCCTATTTGAAACAAATTCCAAGATGTTTAGAGACAGATATTTCGAATGTTGAAGCGCGAGATTAAACCATTAATTGTGATGCGTCAAAAACTCGCTTCCTTCAAGTAATTCCATTCTGATAGAGAGGCGTGCAAGATGCAATGTGAAAGCTTTTGATTTGTCTGGTTGATGACGTTGCAGAGTTCCGCGGAGACACTGAGAAACGGCGCATGTCAGACGATACCTTTTATCTTAAATTTAGTGAGGAATCTCCAACATTCAATACTGACATTTTTTTGTTATGAGGGCTACTGGAATATCTTCTTTATTAGATTTTTCTCCTAAAAAGCATCAAAGAAATATTTCATCTCTCATAGACAGCGTCAAAGGCATATGTGTCATTATATTCTCTAAGTGTCAAAAGAACTCAACTTTTAATAAATAAAATCTACTCAGCGTCGCTGAGTCTATATCTTTTGAACTATGTAATACTCAGCATTACACATCTTTTCTTACTCTAAGACATAAATTAGTTAAAACTCAGTAAACTGAGTTGTTTTGCCTTAAACAACCTCAAGTAAACTTGTTTAATTAAGAGTCTACTTAGTACTCAATTAATTTCACTATCCTAGATAATTTGTTATTTCCAAAACGTTTTAAGTACTATTAACTTGGGTTCAACAATTTGAAATATCACAGTGGCTAATGTTTTGAAGATAAAAAAAGAGACAAACAAAAAAATTCAAAGAGAAATGTTAAAAAATGAATGTTTTGAGAGATTAATGGAAAATAAGACAAATATATTAAAAAAATGTCATATGCATGACATATATGTTAAAATTTGAGATAAGTTTTGGTGGTAGGTTGTAATTCTTTCTAACCCTATGCTTCATTTGGTAAGAAGATATTACAAATTAAATGTAATATTGATTTATTTTAATATATTAAGGGTAATGATGGAACCCACAACCTCACGGTTCTTCTAGAATTTGGTAATCATCAAAATATTATTTTGTATTTAATTTTAACTATTTTTAAATGCATCAATCAACCATTGAACTTGTCAAGAAAAAAATCAGTTACCCTCCTGAATTTTCAAAATTTTTACATAACCCCCTAACCTTGTAATGCACAAGTTTTCCCCATCAACGTCACATGTCAACTTCTGGTTAGGGATATAATAATCAGAAAAATAACTTCCTTGAAAAGACAAACTAACTAGAAATTGACACGTATCAATAGGATGGGTGTGTTAACGAGGAAATTTTAAACAAGTTCTGGGGGTATTTGTGTTAAACCCAAGTTAATAGTACTTTATAGTACTTAAAATGTTTTGGATAGTGAAATTAATTGAGTACTAAGTAAACTCTTAATTAATCAAGTTAACTTGAGGTTGTTTAAAGGAAAACAACTCAATTTACTGAGTGATTAGTTAAGTTTTGGCTTAGAGTAAGAAAAGCAGAGTCAGCATAGTATTACATTATTTACAAAGATATAGACTAAGTTAAGTTGAGTTAGCTTTTGTTCATAAAAGCTGAGTATATTTGACACTTAGAGAATTAAATGACACCTATGATTAACATTTTCTGTGAGAGATAGAATATTCCCTTAATGCTTTTTCAGGAGAAAAGGCTCTGAAATTAAAGAAGATATTCAAGTGATCCTCACAAAGAAAAGGTGTCATTACAGAATGTGGGAGAATCCTCACTAACGTCCAACACAAAAGGAATCCTCTAATATGCACCGTTTATCAGTCTCCGCGTAACTCTGCAACATCAGCAAGTCAACCATTCAAAAAAATCCATGTTGCATCTCGTACGCCTCTCTATCAGACTAGATTGCTTGAAGACAAACAAGTTTTTGACACTTTGGATTAACAGATTAATCTCACACGTCAATGTTCAAAATCTCTATCTCTAAATGTCTTGGAATTTATTTCAAATGGGTAAATTCGAAAGATTTGAAGAGAAGAGAAATTGAGAAAGCTGTCAGGACGAGAAGTTTGCAACAACTACTTCCAAGACCTTCAACTATAAATAGAAGATTAAAGAAGATGTTCAAACTTGGTGAATCACCTTGAATTTCTTAAAGAGCTAAAACTTAGTTCAATCAATCACACCTTTTTGAAATTCCAAATCAAGCAATCAAGCAAACACAAATCGTTCAAATTAATTTGTAATAGAGAGATATCACTTAAGATTTAACCTTATTAAGGATTCAACGTTTTTATAAGTTGAAATTGCTTTGTTCGTATTTTCTATTAAGAAATCTAAGTGATAGTTTAGGAAGGGTACCTAAACTATGTTTCAGAGGTAATTAGAAAGGAGGGTTCTTTTTGTAATCTTGTTTACCCATTGTAAAGGCTTCTGTGCCTAAAGAAGGAAAGAAACACTAGTGGATTAAAGCTCAGAAAGGAATATGGGGACTCGAGGTAGGCTAGGGACTGAACTAGGATAAATCTTAGGTGTAATCATTCTAACCTTACTCGCTTGTCTTTACTGTGTTTATCTCATTCATCATTCTCTCTCTTTTCTAAGTTTTTCTTTAAAAAACAATCTGAGCTGAGTAAAGTACTCAACAGTGATTGAAGATAAACTATACCAGCGAAGCTGAGCAGTTTATAATTTTTAGACTCAACACAGCTCATTTTCACTCAGCACGCATTTAAAAGCTGAGCTTGGTAAAAGAATTTTCTAAATCTTAAAAAGAACCAAGAAACGCATTCATCCCCTCCTCTGCTGTTTATATTAAGCAGTTTAGGACCAACAAGTGGTATCAAATTAGTGCTCAACTTTTAGACTAATCGTCTTTGAGTTAAAGATTTGAAATGGCTTAAAATAGCTTTTCTTCTGGCTCAGGACAGATAGTTCTCCTTAAAGAAGGAATGTTTGTTACTAGACCACCATTATTTGACTGTAATCATTACATGTTTTGGAAAAATCACACGAAAATCTTAATCCTATCACAAAGCATGCAAGCATGGCTCGCTTTTGAGCTTGGCTCTAGAATTCCAACCATTGTTAGGAATGGGGTACGTATTCTAGTTAACTTAGAGGATTATGATGATGCTAACTTAAGGCTTCTCAAAGAGAATGCCTGAGCCATCAATTACTTACATTGTGCACTAGATCTTATAGAGTTCAACAGGGATCTGGCTGCGAGATAGCATAGGAAATCTAGAAGAAATTAGAGAGTACCTACGAGGGGGCTGATAAGGTCAAGGAGTCAAAGATCAATCTCATGCTGAGGGAGTATGAGATGTTCTAGATGGGTGCTAGCTAGGTTATTCAGGCCATGAATACCATGTTCATTAATATCATTAATGAACTGAAAAGATTAGGTAAGGAGTTCACGAGGAAGAAATGGTGAAGAAGATTCTCCACACTCTTTCCTTAGAGTGGGATGCCAAGAAGAGCGTGATCGAGGAGGCTCATGATCTAAATACCTAAAGCTATGATGAGTTGATAGGGCAACTTGTTGACTTAAAAAATGTCCCTGAGAAAATATACAGATGACTCCAAAAGGAGTAAAGGCAAGGAGAGAGAGGGCAAAGCCATTATCCTAAAAGTTGATTCCTTTAACGAATCCACCAGTTATGATTCTGATGAGCAAATGGCCCTTCTGACCAGGCATTTCAAACGCTTCATGAAGAAGGACAGGAAGTTCACCAAGAAGAAGTTTCCCGCTAAAAATAAGTCAACTTATCACCGGCTTGGAGCTGAGGAAGGACCCAAGAAGGAACACAGCAAAGACATCAAATGCTTTGGCTGTAGAGAAAAAGGTCATATCCAATCATCCTGTCCAAAGACCAAGAAGGATAGATATAAGAAGAGGTTCGCAAGAAGAATGAGGCACTTGCTACCACTTGGAGCAATTCTGAAGAGTCTTCATCATTTGATCAAGAAGCAATAGATTCAGCCAACCTCTTCTTAATGGCGATATAATATCAGAATGGCGGGAGCTTAGCATCTGCTTCCAAGAGTAACCAATCTGTAGCTGACTCTGAAGCTGAGAGTAATAAAGGGAAATCTCCTCAAGCTGAGGTACACTCTGAAATTCATTTGTCCATTGAAGAGCTTATCCAGGTACTTTTTGATGTTATGAAACTAACTAATAAGTCAGGGAAAAACATCAAAGAACTAGTGAGTAGAAGTGAAGACCAGGAAGACACCATTGCTTCCTTGTCTCTTGATATCCGTTTTCTTTAAGAAAAAGTTAAGTATCATGAATGTTAAAACAGCAAGCTCACTAAGCAATTAGATGAGTTGACTACTAAGATAATAGCTTTAATGATGTGAAATAGGGTTCCTCCTCCAACCAATAGTCATACTTCGAGTAACCAAACTCGCAATTCTAATAGGAAGAATTCCTCTAAAAAGAAGAAAGTCAGCCAACCCAAAGTGAAAATGATGTGTGGTTTTTGTGTCAAAGATGAACATGCTATAATCTCTCTATAGGCATAAAATATTTATTATGATGAGTACGACTGGACTAACTTAAGCACTGCTAACAAGAGATGACCCAGCTTGAAAGCAAGGATACCTAAGAAAAAGTGATTATTTTGCAGGTGAGCCGTAGATCCGCTGATGACTCTAATATGTGGTGTTTGGATAGTAAATGCTCAA
The DNA here is from genome assembly GCA_949673415.1 of Euphorbia schlechtendalii. NCBI lineage: Eukaryota > Viridiplantae > Streptophyta > Magnoliopsida > Malpighiales > Euphorbiaceae > Euphorbia > Euphorbia schlechtendalii. The sequence continues at coordinate 12,970 of CATIWQ010201092.1, read as the reverse complement.
AGCACATGATGGAATATGAAAGTTAGTTCATCTCATTGGAGTGTAAAAGAAATGGAAGTGTCAGTTTCGGAGATAACCAAAAAGGCAAGATTATGGGTTGTGGCACTATTAGAGTCTCTCCTTTAATCGAAGAGGTCACTCTAGTCAAAGGACTCAAGTTCAACTTGGTTAGTGTAGCCCAGATTTGTAACAAAGGCAGGAAGGTTATGTTTGATTCATCAAGTTGCTCAGTTATTGAATGTAAGACTAATTCTACTATACTCTTTGCTCCAAGAATCAATAATGTGTATATGATTGATTTATCTCCGAGCTCCACTAATGTTTGTCTTATATCTAAGGATGATAATTTGTGGCTTTAGCATAGAAGGTTGGGTCATAGAAATATGAACATTCTATCTAAACTGGCCAAAAAGCAACTAGTTGTGGTTTTACCCAGTATCAGCTACGAGAAGGATAAACTTTGCTCAGCTTGCTAGCTCGGTAAGTAGGTTAAGAAATCAATTAGGTTAATTAATCATGTAGTAATTAAGAGACCATAGGAGCTCCTCCACCTAGATATTTTTGGCCCAGTTCAACCTATGAGCATGGGTGGTAAGAGATTTTTGTTGGCGGTTGTGGATGACTTCACGAGATTCACTTAGGTAGTCTTTCTAAGTAGCAAAGATGAAACAGATAATGAACGAAATAGGAACTAAAATTTGTAGAATCCGAAGTGATTATGGATATGAAGTCGAGAATTTCCATTTCGAAGAATTCTATTCAACACATGGGATCAAGCATAACTTTTTCGCTCCTTATACTCCTCAACAAAATGGGGTTGTAGAAAGGAAGAACAAAACCATAGTTGAGATGGCCCAATCCATGTTGAGTGATAATAGTCTACCAAAGTACTTTTGGGGAGAAGCTGTTAATACAACATGTTATATCTTGAATCAAGTTTTAATTTGCCCAATTCTTGAGAAGACGCCCTATGAACTTTAGCAAGGGCGCAAGCCTAAGATTGGTCATCTCAGATTAGTTGGCTGTAGGTGTTTTATTCTTAACACCAAGGAACAGCTAGGTAAGTTTGATTTAAATGCTGATGAAGGTATCTTTCTGGGATACTCAACTAATAGCAGGGCATATAGAATATATGTCAAGAGAACTAGCCTATTAGAGGAGTCTATGCATGTAGATTTCTATGGAACTAACAAAGCAGGTAGACATCCATTAGATGATATTGAAGGAGTAACCCAACAAGTAAATCCACTCAGCATGCCACTCTCTGTGCTACCCAACCCAGCATAAGAACCTGAAGCTAAGGAAGTCAAAGAAGACGATGATCTTTCAATAAACTTCAATGATGGTGAAGATTAACCTCCGCCTTACCAACCAATTGTAGATCCTCCAGCAGTTGATCAGAGTCTAATAAGGGAGATTAGAACTCATCACAACCATTCATTTGACAACATTGTAGATGAAGTTCATAATCCAGTTATGACATGAGGTCAGCTAAGCAAGATGATGAGCCATCCAGCATTCATCTCATTGATTGAACCTAAGAAGTTCGAAGATGCAAAAAGAGATGATTATTGGATGATCATGATACAAGAGGAGCTGGATCAGTTCAAACGTAATGGTGTTTAGGATCTAGTACCAAAGCCTAAAGGAAAATCAATCATTGGTACCAAATGGGTTTTTAAGAATAAGCTTGATGAAGATGGCTTTATTGTCATGAACAAGACTAGGCTTATTGCTCAAGGCTACAATCAGCAAGAAGGCATTGATTATGATGAAACTTATGCTCCTGTGGCCCCGCTTGAAGCAATCTGAATCATGTGTGCTTTCGCATCCTATATAAACTTCAAATTGTTTCAAATGGATGTCAAGAGAGTATCCCTAAATGGATTCATTCAAGAGGAAGTTTATGTTCACCATCCTCCAAGATTTGAAGATATGAAGAATCCTGATCATGTCTTCAAACTGAAGAAAGCTCTCTACGGATTGAAGCAGGCTCCAAGAGCTTGGGATGAGAGGTTGATCAATTTCCTAATCAGCAAAGGCTAGGAAAGAGGGAAAGAAAATAAGACTCTATTTATCAAGCAAAGAAAAGAAGATGTATTGCTAGTCCAAATTTATGTTGATGATACCATTTTTGGAGTAACTGATGAAAAGCTGTGCAAAGAGTTCAACAAGCAAATGAAGAATGAATTTGAAATGTCAATGATGGGAGAGCTCATTTTTCCTTGGACTTCAAATCAAGTAGAGTGAAGATGGAATCTTCATCAATCAATTAAAGTATGCCAAAAAAGGTCTTGAAGAAGTTTGATATGGAACATTCGAAGCCAATGTCCACTCCCATAGCCACTGATACTATCTTAAGTAAGGATGAAACTGGTAAACTAGTAGACAGCAAGTTCTACAGAGGAATCATCGGTTCTCTTCTTTATGTGACAAATAGTAGACCTAGCATTTAGTATGCCTTGTGTTACCATGCTTGTTATCAAGCTGACCCCACAGAATCTCATTTGGTAATTGTAAAGAGGATTCTCCAATATTTGCAAGGCTCTCTTGATGCAGGTATGTGATATCCTAATAGTACTAATTTCACTCTAAGAGATTCACAGATGTTGATTATGGAAGAGAAAAGCTCGATAGGAAAAGCACCAGAGGAGGATATCATTTCCTTAGAGAATGCCTTATCTCATGGTACAGTAAGAAGCAAACTTCCGTTGCGCTAAGTACATGGCAGCAGGTAGTTGTGTAGTACAACTATTATTGATTAATCAACAACTGGATGATTATAAAGTCTATATGTCTCGAAGTTATGTGTGATAACAAGAGCGCAATTGACCTATCTAAAAATCAAGTTCAACATAGCAGCATGAAGCATGTCAATATTAGACATAACTTCATAAGGGATCATGTGCTAAGGGGAGATGTCAAACTGGAGTATATTCCATCAAAGGAACAGCGTGCTGACATATTCACCAAACCATTGCCTAAGAAGCAGTTTAATGTTCTAAGGCAGCTTATTAGAATGGCTAATCCCATTTGAAGAAAAATCAAGAAATTTGGCTAAGTGTTGGAAACTAAATTTAACCAAGTAAGGCAACACGTATTTAACATCGTTTAATTTATAAGTAACACTATGAGATTCAGTTTTGCGGTTAAAATAAAAAACCACGTTTTCAAAAGATGTGCTTTTTAATTAGAACCATTTACTGCTAAACTCACCATTTTACTAAGTAGGTTAATCAAATGTTAATCCCAAGGTTAATTTCAGTCTATCATTGTGCAAGCACCATGTATCTTTGCAAGTGGAAAAGGTCTATAAAAGCTGAAGGAGTTGAAGAGATAGGTTACTTGCACTCTTGAATCCTAATCGTTTTCCGGAGAAAAGAACCATAATTTTTTTTCTCTCAAACCCTTTTTTCATCTCATTGAAATGGCAATCACCAAGACAACTTTCAAACTTCAAGCAACATCAAAGCGTAGCATCATTGTGAATGTTGAGGGCAAGCATGAGAATATTACTCTTCCAGAAGGAGCGCTTTTCACAAAGGTTGAATGGGTATCAAATATAGAATTTATCCTAGTATATGGAGCTGATTATTAGAGTCTTCTCAAGAATCGCATCATGCATAGAGTGCTTAAGTAGTAGAATCTGAGCTAGAATCTGCAACTTGAAGGTCCAGTTTTTGCAAGACTCATTAGGGCTTTCTACTTAAATCTCTACACTATCCAAGGCTTCAATAATGTTTTAATGGTGGAAATTGATGGAAACTTCCACCTAATCTGCTCGAGGCTGATAGTGAGCATCCTCAACATGCCCAACAAAGGCACTTTGCTCAGAAGGACTAGCAATGAAAATGCCATTATTATCCTAGAGGATTAGAGTATATTCCTTCTAGGGAGCAATGAGCTGACATTTTCACCAAAACCATTGCCCAAGGAGCAATTCATTGTTCTAAGGAAACTTATTGGTATGGCAAACCCCATGTGAAGGAAAAATTAAGAAATTTGGCTAAGTGTTGGAAAGCAAATCTTAACTCAGCCGAATGAAATAACACGTGTCTAACACAATTTATATTATAATGTAATGTTGTGAGATTCATTTTCACGGTTAAAAATCAAAACCCACATTTTTAAAAGATGTATTTTTGAATTGGAACCATCATTTTACTAAGTCGGTGAATCAAGTGTTAATCTCAGCGTTGATTTGAATCCTTTGTTGTGAGAGCTTTACTTATCTGTGCAAGTTGAAGAGGTCTATAAAAACTGAAGATTGAAAGAGAGAGAAGTTACTTACTCTTTGAATCCTAATCGGTTTCTCTGCAAAAGAACCCTAATCACTTTTCCATTCTCAAATTTCTCTCTTTTGCAATGGCTCTTACCAAAAGAAATTTGAAACTCCAAGGTGAATCAAAGAAAAAGATGTTTGTGCATATCATTGGTTCATGGTAGAAGATTGTTTTTCCTTCTGGAACTATCTTTACCAAAGTAGAGTGAGCTGAAGACCTGGATTCAGTCAAGTGTTTGAAGTAAACAACGAGAGTCTTCTCCTCAATCGGTTTATGCACAAAGTCATCAAGCAACAAAACCTTAGCCAGTTCCTTCTCCTTGAAGGTCCTGTAACTAAAAGCCTCATAAAGGGGTTTTACTCCACTCTCTACACCATCAAGGGTTTTAAAGATGTCCTAATGGTTTCATTCCTTATCCATGCAAATTTGGTGTCTAGCCTGCTAAACATGCCTTTGACAGGCACTATGCTAAGAAGAACTAGAGATGAGGAAGCAGTGGTTGTTTCAACAGATCGGGAGCTTCCGTCAGACTATGGGTTTGGAGAAATAGTTACGTCAGGGATGAGTTGGGAGGCGAGAGCTTGTCATGAGCTGCTCGTGAAGTTGCTATTACCCGAGACAGGGTCGCTAAGTAGCTGCACCTACTTCAAGAGGTGTGTGGTATACCATATGGTAGAAGGCAAGCAACTCAACTAGTCATTGTTACCTATGCATCACTTTACCAAAGTTACTACCGACTACCATTACGGTTACCTCATTACCACTCTAATGAAGGCACTGCTGCTGGATATTGCTACATATGCCTCATTTCAGCAAGTTAAAGTATAAGCAGGTACACACCCACTATACCAAGGCTAAAGACCTCAAGTTGAAGAAGGTAAGAGTGGAACAAACTATGTTCCCCAAAGCTATGCTAAAGGAGGATGAAGACACGTTTGTTGTGGACTTAGAGGGGTATAGCAAGGAGACCAATGAGGATGTTCCCCTAACTTCTCAACTAGAGAAGCTCTCAACAACCGCTTCTACAGCTTTTTCTCCCAAAGAAAAAGCTGGCTCTCAAAGAATTAAAGCCAGCCCAGCAAAAGAAAGGGTAGGAGTTACTCCTGCCCAGCCATAAGCTAGGCAAAGAAAGCCCTTAAAGCTAAAAACTCATTCTGATAAAGAAGATGAGGTGAGACAATGGGTTGAGGAAGAAGAGGACGCAAAGGATAAGGAAGAAAAGTGCAAGCTAGAGGTGACTAATGTAACTAAGGAAGAAGGGACCTTGAAGAAATGCAAAAAGGACCCTGAAACCATCAGTCTAAGCACAACAGCTAATAAGTGAATAATTACATTTATTATCATGATATTTTTACTTATAAAATGATATGGTTTTGAGTCATTTTATACTTCATATAAAAGATTTCACGTGGTATGTAGTTGTTTTTTATACAAATGCAGAAACTAGGTAAATCTTGGAAGTAAAATGATCAAAGATGGAATTCTATGTAAAAAGAGTGAAAAGGGTGCAAAAAGATGCGTGGAACACAAGGATTTGGCTTAGGATCGCAGTTCTCAAAGATTGGTAAAGTTGCAAAGTAGAATTACGAAGAAAAACATTGTTCACGATCGTGACACCCATTCACGATCGTGACTTGTCACCCTTCAAAAATAGAAAGTTTCCAACCATTGTTCATGATCATGACATGCAATTCTCAGTCATGACTTGTGACGGTTATTGGTTATTTGTTCTCAACTACCAACTGCAGGATAAGAAGGATCAACCGCCATAAACTACCAGATGAAAAGACACCTTTTAGAAGTAGAACAATCATGAAAAGGTGCCTTTCCATTGTAGATGAGGATGAAACTTTTGCATCCAATCATATTGAAGAGATGCAACCCTTCGCCACACGACTCTTCGTTTGGATAGACGCAACCCTTCACACTCTATAAATAGGGTTCACATCCAACCAATTTCGTGGCATAGGGCATGACATATGGTGGCAATATATAGCAGTACATAACATAACAGGGAGTGAAAATAGTATAGATTTCGCTAGTTCAAAGTGTTAGTAAGAAAAATGTATAAGTGATTCGATTCTTATTTCGATCACTAGATTTCTCCACTTGTTCGAGCGAATTTTGTATGAGTGTAATTGCAAAGCAATTATCAATAAAAGTTTTTGTTCTTCAACATTCATTTGTTCGATATTCACAAAGAATAGCATCCTAGGGGAGGTTCTGTACGAGTCAAGACCGAATTCAAAGTAGACGTAGGAATTGCGAGAATTGACGACTCCCATTAAAGAGTAGATACGATTTGATCAACTTTAGCTTTCACTTACATACATTACAACTTTACTTTGTTTTCTACTTATACTTTCTCTTTTGAAATTTATGATATGTCTATGTATCATAACGAGTATTTCATCTTGCGTCATTTATATTAATCAAGTTATACGCTTTGGAGTTAACTTTAAGAGTGATTTCAGGGTTAACAAGATTGTGTATAATCACTAGATCTATGATTATAACACCATTTAGTGAGCCAACATTTTTGGAGTGGTAACTTGCAAAATATGGCTATGTGAGAGAGAACCGTACTAAGCATAGTATTATTGTTATCTAGGTTTTTATAAGTGTCATAATTCATTTACCCTAGATCTAGAAAAGTCATTTCATGTTTTGTGTTGCACTGAATTATTAAATATTTGGGAGTCTAGAATCGTGATTGTTGAAGTAATCTAGTGTATGAAATCTTCTTAATGATTTTGCATGTTTTTTCTCTACTATACTTGTTCTTAGGGAATATCTATATAGTTTACATCTTCTCTAATCTATTCATGCATCTGTCTATTCATCAGTCTACCATCCAAACCCTCCAATACAAATTATCTTATTTCTTCTGTTTCGTAAATTGGTCTTTAGAACCAAATTCCTTCTCTATGGGGTCGATATCTTTTAAAACTACATCGAAATTGTATACTTTAAGTGGTAATCATTTTTCTATTGGATAAGCGGTACCGACAACACCTATTCATATTTAGAACTTTTATCTTATCAGTAGAAAAGTGGGGAACATGGTTTTTGGCACCGTTACTGAATATAAGCCTATAGGAACGAGTATAGTCAAAATCTTGAGACCAAGTTTTTGGTGCCATTGTCGGGGAAGGCAAGTGCATTCTAGAGATTAAATTACCGGAGAATGGGCACTTACATTTAGTTGTCAATAGATTTATTTGTTTTTGTTTTTGTTTTTAGTTAGAAGTATTCATATATTATTATTAACATATTTTTCTTGCTTATTCATTGAGTTTTCTTTCTAGCGTATGCATGCTAAGTACGCGTAGTTCAGGAGAAAGTTTGGCATCTTTCGAATCAGAAATAGAATGATTTGGTAGGAAAAGAAAATGGAGAAATAAGAGATAAAGAAGAAGGATGGCTGAAGAAGAACAACAAAATATGGATCAACCTCAACTAAGGCTCATGGATTATGTCATTCCGACCATCAATGGTAATAATCAGGGAATTGCTAGACCATCCATTAATGCAAACCAGTTTGAAATCAAGCTAGCATTACTTCAAATGATTAGCAATAATGTGCAATATTATGATCTACCCAACGAAAATCTGAATGCTCATATTGCAAACTTTCTAGAAGTCTGTGATACTTTCAAAAGGCACAATGTTCCTAATGAAGCAGTTAAACTTTGCTTATTTCCATTTACGCTCCATGACAAAGAAAAAGTTTAGTTGAATTCATTACCCCCAAATTCAATTATTACTCAGAATCAATTAGCCCAAGCCTTTCTAACCAAATACTTCCCTTTAGCGAAAACCGCAAGACTCATTAAAGAAACCACTTCCTTTACTCAGAAGGATAGTGAATCCTTGTACGAAGCCTGGGAATGTTATAAGGAACTTCAATGAGTTTGTCCTCATCATGGTTTACCCCAGAATGTGATTCTGCAAACTTTCTACAATGGAATAAATCATGCAACAAGAGGAGCGATTAATGCTATGGCTATGGGATCTCTTATGAAGAAAACTACTCAAGAAGCCATTGATCTTTTGGAAGATATGGCAAATAACAATAGTATGTGGCCAGTGGAGAAAGCACAAGTAAGTACTACTAATTCTACTCATTCGCATGTTACATCTACATCTTCTAGTTTAGTTAAAAAGGTCAATGAATTAGACCCCATTTCTATTATGCAAGTGCAAATATTTGCATTATCTCATAAGATAGATAATATGCATATAAGTAAGAGTAACCCTTTGACATGTGAAAATTGTGGTCAAATTGGACACACTGCTTTTGAGTGTAACTTTAACCCATGTGTAGGGGAGCAATTAAGTTATGTTCAAAGTCAAGGGAATTCTCATGGCAATAATGGAAATAATTATAGGAGTTCTAATTGGAAGTATGGTGATAATAAACAAAAGAATTATCATAGTACTGATAGAATAGGGCAATTAACAAGTAAGATAGATAAATTTCTGGAATGAGTTTGTAATAAGCAATTAGAGTTTGAAGAATGTTACAAGAAGTTAGAAAATAAGATGGATCAAATGTTTAAGAATCAATCATCTTCCATTCATAATTTGGTGATACAAGTTAGTCAATTAGCAAGTGCTATTCTATATAGAGGAAAAGGCCATTTACCTAGTAACACAGAAGGAAATCCTAAGGAAAATGTGCATGGTATATCCCTTCGTAGTGGTAAATTACTAGATAAATTAAATCCTTCAAGTATGCTTGCTAATGATGTTGTTGAAGTGCCGGATGATTATTCGAGTAAATCCAATGATAAAACAGAAGTGGATGAACAACCTAAATTCAAAAAGGTTAATCCCCCTCAACCACCATTTCTACAAAGAATGAAGAAGAAGAATGAGGATAAGCAATTCATCGAGTTCATGAACAAACTTAAAAGTCTGGAAATCAATCTTTCATTCATTGAAGCCATTACACAGATTCCTAACTATGGTAAGTTTATTAAAGAAATTTTACCTCGTAAGCGTAGTCTAGAAGGAATATCAAAAGTATCTTTAACTGAACATTGTAGCAAAATAATAACTGCTACAATGCCCACTAAACTTAAAGATATAGGAAGTTTCACAATACCGTGTGAACTTGGAAACATTTCTTTTCCAAAGTGTTTATGTGATCTTGGGGCTAGTATAAATCTTATGCCTTTATCTATCTTCAAAGAGTTGAAGCTTGATAATGAAGTTAAAAGGACATAAATAGTCTTGCAATTGGCCGACCAGTCTATTAAACATCCTTATGGCATAATCGAAGATATGCTAGTTAAAGTGGATAAATTTGTTTTTCCAACAGACTTTATTATGCTATATTTTGCATATGCTGAAAAATGTCCTATAATTTTAGGAAGACCTTTTTTCCATACTGCAAAGCATTGATAGATGTGTCGGAAGGCAAAATTAAGTTAAGGATAGGTGATGATACTATTGAATTTAACATGGATAAGGCTGATAAATATCCCATGGATGAAGATATATGCATGAAACTTGACTTGATTGATGCTTGCATCCAAGAAGTTGTTAAGTTAGATTTCATCCATGAATATAAAGTCAAGGGATTGAAAAACTCCATTGATCCTTAAATCTCTTATGTTTTCCAAAATATATATATAGTATAGTATATTAGTTTATTTTTTATTGTTTGTGTGTATTTTAAATTAGTGTGATTTTAAAAACATAAAAGAAAAGAACAAATTTTTTTACATTTCTAACATATTGTGATCGTGACCTATATCATGCTCGTGAATTAAGTTGTCAAAACTTTTTGTTTCTGTATGGTGAAAGTCACAATCACGACTATCTTTCACGATCGTGACTAGTGCGATTTCACAACAGTTATTGCTGTAACGACTCTATTTTCTAATAGTTATATTTATATATATCCATTGAAACAGCAATAATTACCCTATTTCCTATATATATACCTATTTCCCTAATTGATTTTCATAAATCAATCACTCTTTTACACAACTACTATCTCTTTCAAAGCATTTTCTTTGTTTTTCCCAAATCAAAACACAAATCTTTCTTTCAAATTCTTGAATTCAATGGCTCCCAAGAAATCAACAACAACTAAGGGGAAGAACAAATTGGTCAACCAACAAAATAAGTATGGATGTCCTTTTCCAATTTATAGTGAAGAAGAAGTTGAAAGATACTTGAGGATCAAAAACTTTGATTTACAAGGTACACTTTTCTACGATCCTACTTTTGTGATTGATGCTGGAATTCATGCGAAAGTAGAAGAGTATTTTTCGCTATTTGGATTGGAGAAATTTGTGAATATGTGTTTTCCATTTATCGAGCGATGGGTCCTCGAGTTTTTGGTTACTATTACGGAGGATGGGAATTTTTTGAAAAGAAAATTTAGGAATGAAGGGGAAGAATATAAGTTTTCCTTAATGGATTTGACTAAGTGGTTTAGTTTAGGAGAAACTTATGAAGAGATTGAAAAGGAAGAACATTATGATTTAACAAGTGTTTGGACTGAGTTAACGGGATTGGATTGATATCATGTTAAAAACTCATCCAACAAAAACATTTGAAGTAATAGCCTTCTTTACCTTCACAAGTTTATTTCTCAAAGTCTTTTCTTCCGACACGAAACTACTAAAGTGTCAATGAAAGACTTGGTTATATTGGAGTGTGCGGTTTCACAAATATGGCCAAAGTTTCCGATGTATATGTTAGAATCCATCACGAGTCTTACTACACATAAAAAGGCTAGAGTTGGAGGTGCAAATACGATTTGCGGGATTATTTTGGGTGCGAAAAACCAACTACCATACCAATATAGTACAAGAGAAAATTTTAACTTTATGGGAGGGGTATATATGAAAAGAGCAGGATTGGTTAAAGAAGACGAAGGAAAATTTACGTTTCTACCATTATCGATAAAAGGATCTATTTCTCGAGAAAACCGATACGAAGAAGATATTGAAGAGCTTCAAATCGGAAGAAGTGGATCAAGACAAGCCTCTAAGAGTACACATGATACTTGGAGAGGGAAGTTCATCAAAGATGTCAATCAAGCATGCCTAGATATAGCCTCCATTCAGCAAGATGTTCGTCAACTAATGAAATCCAACAATTCTTTGAACCGTAAGTTGAATTCATACTTCAGGATGAAGAATTTGGATATCTCACCGAGTCATCCAGATTCAAGTTCGGATGATTGAAAACGGGTTCAATTTATTTTTCTTTTTATTTTCTTTTCATTTGTGTGTGATTACTTTAGTTTTTAGATAAGTCTCTCACAATGTGGACATAGTGTTCTTTAGTGTGGGGGGCATTTGTAAAAAATCCCAAAAATCCAAAAAAAATTAAATAAAATTAAAAAACTTGAAGAATGAAAAATTTTCTTGATTTTGTGTTATTTATACTGAAAAATTTTCTTGATTTTGTGTTATTTATACTTTATCCATACCTATATTATACTAACATATGTTCCAAGGTTATAATGAGTGTTAGATATTACAAGTTTGATGGTAGTGCGTATTTCGAACAAAATGTTTCAAGTATGAGCGCATGTTGAGAGTGTGAGCACGTTTTGGCACAACATTTAGCATTTGGCAAGGATGAGTGGTGAGTAACATTTGAAAGCAACATTCCAAGTAAGTTTCGATATATATTTCAATGCAACATGAATTAGTATAAGTTGTATAGTTTTAGTTTAATGCTACCGATAAGTTTTAAGTGGAGTAATATCTAGTAGTGTTCTTACTATGAGTTTTATATGCCATTCTTGAATAAATCCTATAAGTATTAAGTGTGTTTAAAGTGTTGGGAAACTATAGCCATAATACTTTGAAAGTGATCAATAAAGGATGAGGGTATTAAGAGACAAAAATCAAAAGAAAGATAAGATAACTAATGAGTTATGCAAAAGGTGAGGAATGGTAGCAGAAACTGCAACCATTAAATGAGTGAAAAAGAAAAGTAGCATAGTACGAAAAATGGGTGCAAAGTAAGAATCTGTACTTCAAAAACATATGCGTAAAAGATAAAATGAGAGAAAGTGGTACGAAGCATAAAATGCAATCACCAAAAAAAGGGGAGAGTGGTGTGGAGCATAAAATGCAACCACTAAGAGTGTTTTAGCATCCTAGGTTACATAAAAATGCCTTGAGATCAAACTTTCCAAAGTGTGCTCCTTTTGTCCTTTATACTTTATACTATGCTTAAGAGAAGGAAATATTTGAGCGAGCATATAACATTTATATGAAGATGCGATTCGGTTGACCCTCCATTAACAACAAAGGTATGCAACTAAACTATATAAATTGCACATTACTAATTTGTGGGAAATTTCAACTTTTACTTGAACTTTGCAATGTGGGAATGTGGTACTCACTACAATATTCTTTCGCTAAATGAGGTACGAACTTGAATACTATTTTATACAGTTCTGTTGTGTTACCTTCAGGACAAGGCAAAAGTTAAGTGTGGGGGTATGATAAGTGTATAATTACACTTATTGTCATGATATTTTTACTTATAAAATGATATGGTTTTGAGTCATTTTATACTTTATATAAAAGATTTCACGTGGTATGTAGTTGTTTTTTATGCAAATGCAAAAACTAGGTAAATCTTGGGAATAAAATGATCAAAGATGGAATTCTATGTAAAAAGAGTGAAAAAAGGTACAAAATGAT
>CATIWQ010201090.1:0-18918 GCA_949673415.1 Euphorbia schlechtendalii | reverse complement strand
ATAGTGAAGAGAGGTGAAGATCAGGAAGACACAATTATTTCTTATCTCTTGATATCCGTATTCTTAGAGAAAAGCTAAGTGTCAGGATTGCCATATCAACAAGCTCGCTAAGCAATTAGATGAGTTGACTGTTGAAATCGTAGCTTTAAAGACGGAACGGGATCCTCCTCTAGCCAATAATCTAACTCTGAATAACCAAACTCACAATTCTAAGAGGAAGAATTTTTCTAAAAAGAGGAAAGCGAGCTAGCCCAAGACAAAATTAGTGTGTGATTTTTAGGGGAAAGTTGGACATGCTACAATTCTTTGTAGGCAAAAATTTTTTATTACAACAAGTATGATTGGAATAACCTTAGAACTTTTAACAAGGGAGGACATAGCTCGAAAGCATGGGTACCTAAGAAAGTGTAACTATTTTGCAGGTCAGCCTTAGATCCGTTGATGACTCTAGAATGTGGTATGTGGATAGCAGATGCTTAAGGAATATGATGGGAGATGAAAGCCAGTTCATCTCATTAGAAAGCAAAAGAAATGGAAGTGTCAGTTTTAGATATAACCAAAAAGGCAAGTTATTTAGAAGAATCCTAATCGTCTGATGAGGAAGCTACTGATTCCGCCAACATCTGTCTTATTGCCATCAAAAATTAAAGGGGCGAAGGCTTAGCATCTACTCAAGTAGAGATCAAACTGCAGCTGATTCTAAATCTAAGAAAAACAAAGGAAAGGCTCCTCATGCTGAGGTGTACCCTGAAATTCCTTTGTCAATTTAAGAATTCACCAGGCTCTCTTTGTTGTTATGAAATTGACTAACAAGTCGATGAAAAACATCAAGGAGTTAGTGAGGAGAGGTGAACTCCAGGATGTCACTATCGCTTCTTATCTCTTGATATTCGCCTTCTTCAAGAAAAAGCTAAGTATCAGGATTGCCATATCCGCAAGCTCACTAAGTAATTAGATAAGCGGACTGTTGAAATCTCATCTTTAAAGAAGGAATGGGATCCTCCTCCAGCCAACAATCAAACTCTGAATAACCAAACTCGCAATTCTAAGTGGAAGAATTCAACTAAAAAGAAGAAAGCGAGCTAGCCCAAGATTAAAATGGTGTGCAATTTTGTGTGAAAGTTGGACATGCTACAGTTCTCTATAGACATAAAAATGGTTATTACAAAGAGTACGATTGGAATAACCTAAGCACTGCTAACAAGGGAGGACCCCAGCTCAAAAGAATGGGTACCTAAGAAAACGTAATTATTTTGCAGGTATGCCTTAGATCCACTGATGAATCTAGAATGTGGTTGTGGATAGCGAATGCTCAAGGCATATGATTAAAGATGAAAGCCAATTCATCTCATTGGAGCACAAAAGAAATGGAAGTGTTAATTTTGGAGACAACTAAAAAGGTAAGTGATTTAGAAGAATCCTCGTTGTTTGATGAGGAAGCAACTGATTCTGCCAAACTCTGTCTTATGGCCATCAAAAATCAAAGGGGTGAAGGCTCAGCATCTACCTCAAGTAGAGATAAAACCGTTGCTGATTCTAAAGTTCAGCATAACAAAGGAAAGGCTCCTCAAGTTGATGTAGATCCTGAAATTCCTTTCTCAATTAAAGAATTCTCCCAGGCTCTCTTTGATGTTATGAAATTGACTAACAAGTCGATGAAAAATATCAAGGAGTTAGTGAGGAGGGCTGAAGAGCAAGAAGCCACTATCGCTTCTTATCTCTTGATATCCGCATTCTTCAAGTAAAAGCTAAGTATCAGGATTGCCATATCAGCAAGCTCACTAAGAAATTAGATGAGTTGACTGCTGAAATCAGAACTTTAAAAAAGGAATGGGATCCTCCTCCAGCAAACAATCAAACTCTGAATAACAAAACTCATAATTCAAAGTGGAAGAATTCCTCTAAAAAGAACAAAGCAAGCCAGTCTAAGATAAAAACGATGTGCAATATTTGTGGGGAAGTTGGACATGCTACAGTTCTTTGTAGGCATAAAAATGGTTATTACAACGAGTATGACTGGAATAATCTAAGTACTGCTAACAAGGGAGGACCCAGCTAGAAAGCTTGGGTACCTAAGAAAACGTAATTGTTTTACTGGTGAACATTAGATCTGCTGATGACTCTAGAATGTGGTATGTGGATAGCGAATGCTCAAAGCATATGATGTGAGATGAAAGCCAGTTCATCTCATTAGTGTACAAAAGTAATGGAAGTGTCAATTTTGGAGATAACCAAAAAGGTAAGTGATTTAGAAGAATCCTCGTCATTTGTTGAGGAAGCAACTGATTCTGCCAACCTCTATCTTATGACCATCAATAATCAAAGGTGTGAAGGCTCATCATCTACCTTAGTAGAGATCAAACCGCTGCTGATTCTAAAGCTGAGCGCAATAAAGGAAAGGCTCCTCAAGCTAAGGTATATCCTGAAATTCCTTTGTCAATTGAAGATTTCGCCCAGGCTCACTTTGATGTTATGAAATTGACTATTAAGTCGATGAAAGAAATCAAGGAGTTAATGAGGAGAGGTCAAGATCAGGAAGACACTATCGCTTCTTATCTGTTGATAACCGCATTCTTCAAGAAAAAGCTAAGTATCAGAATTGCCATATCAACAAGCTCACTAAGCAATTAGATGAGTTGACTACTGAAATCGAAGCTTTAAAAAATGAACAGGATCCTCCTCCAGCCAACAATCAAACTCTGAAAAACCAAACTCGCAATTCTAAGTTGAAGAATTCCTCTAAAAAGAAGAAAGCGAGCCAGCCTAAGATAAAATTGGTGTGCAGTTTTTTTGGAAAAGTTGGACATGCTACAATTCTCTATATGCATAAAAATGGTTATTACGACATGTATGATTGGAATAACCTAAGCAGTGCTAACAAGGGAGGACCTAGCTCGAAAGCATGGGTACCTAAGAAAGCACAATTGTTTTACAGGTGAGCTTTAGATCCACTGATGACTCTAGAATGTGGTATGTGGATAGCGGATTCTTAAGGCATATGACGGGAGATGAAAGCCTGGTTATCTCATTGGAGAGCCAAAGAAGTGGAAGTATCAATTTTGGAGATAACCAAAAAGGCAAGATTGTAGGATGTGGCACTGTTCGTGTCTCTCCTTCAATCGAATAGGTGTCTCTTGTCAAAGGACTCAAGTTTAACTTGCTTAGTGTATCCCAGCTTTGTGACAAAGGCAGGAAAGTTACATTCGACTTAGCAGGTTACTTAGTTATTGACTGTAAGACTTATTCTACTATACTCTTTGAACCTAGAATCAATAATGTATATATGATTGATTTATCCCCTTGCTCCACTAACATTTATCTTGTATCTGAGGAGGATAATTCATGTCCTGGCATAGAAGGTTGGTTCATATAAATATGAACATTTTGTCTAAACTAGACAAAAAGCAACTAGTTATGGGTTTACCCAGTATCAGCTTCGAGAAGGATAAACTTTGCTCAGCTTGCCAGCTTTGTAAGCAAGTTAAGAAATCATTTAGTTCAATTAATTATGTAGTAACTAAGCGACCATTGGAGCTCCTCCACCTAGATCTTTTCGGCCCAGTTCAGCCTATGAGCTTGGGTGGTAAGATATTTTCTTTGGTGGTTGTGGATGACTTCACGAGATTCACTTGGGTAGTCTTGCTAAGTAACAAAGACAAAAAATATATATCTTTTGTCAAGTTCATTAATCGGATAATTAATGAAATAGGAAATAAAATTAGTAGAATCTGAAGTACTCATGGATGTCAATTTGAGAACTTTCATTTCGAAGAATTTTGTTCAGCATATAGTATTGACAAAAAAATCTCTTCTCCTTCTACTCCTCAACAAAATGGGGTTGTAGAAAGGAAGAATAAAACCATATTTGAAATGTCTCCATCCATGTTGAGTGATAACAATCTACCAAAGTACTTTTAAGGAGAATCTATTAACACAGCCTCTTATATCTTGAATCAAATTTTAATTCGCCAAATTCTAGGGAAAACACTCAATGAGCTTTGGCGATAGACATCAATCTGATGAAGATGAAAGAGTAACCCAACAAGCAAATCTATTGAGTATGCCACTCTCTATGCTGCCCAACCTAGCACAAGAACGTGAAGCTGAGGAAGTCAAAGAAGATGATAATCTTTTAATCAACTTAAATGATGGCGAAGATCAACATCCACCTCAGCAACCCGTTGCAGATCCTCCAACTGATGATTCGAATCTACCAAGGGTGATTAGAACTCATCAAAACCATCCACTTGACAACATTGTTGATGATGTTCATAATCCAATTATAACGTGAGGTCAGCTCAACAAGATGATGAGCATTCCAAATTTCATCTCATTGATTAAAACAAAGAAGTTCAAAGATATAGAAGGAGATGATTATTTGATGATCACGATTCAAGAGGAGCTGGATCAGTTCAAGCGCAATGATGTTTGGGATCTAGTTCCTAAGCCTAAAGGAAAATTAATAATTGGCACTAAATGGGTATTCAAGAACAAGCTTGATGAAGATGGTTTTGTTGTAAGGAACAAGGCCAGGCTTATTGCTCAAGCCTACAACAAGCAAGAAGGAATCGACTATGATGATACCTATACTCTTGTATCCAGACTTAAAGCTATTCGAATCTTATGTGCTTTCACATCTCATATGAACTTCAAATTATTTCAAATGGATGTTAAAAGCGTATTCTTGAATGGATTCATTTAAGAGGAAGTGTATGTCCTCCAGCCTCTAGACTCATGAGCATGTCTTCAAATTGAAGAAAACTCTATACGAATTAAAGCAAGCTCCAAGAGCTTGGTATTAAAGGATGACAAGTTTCATAATCAGTAAAGGCTATTTAAGAGGGAAAGCATATACAACTCTATTTATCAGGAGAAGAAAAGAAGATGTGTTTCTAGTCCAAATCTATGTGGATGATATCAAATTTGGAGTAACTAATGAGAAACTGTGCAAGGGGTTCAGCAAGTAGATGAAAAGCGAGTTCAAAATGTCGATGATGGGAAAGCTTAACTTTTTCCTTAGACTTCAAATTAAGCAGACTAAAGATAAAATTTTCATTAGCCAAGCCAAATATGCCAAAGAAGTCTTGAGAAGTTTGACATGGAGCATTCGAAACAAATGTGTACTCCCATGGCCACTAATACTATCCTAAGTGAAGATGAAGTTGGTAAACCAGTAGATAACAAGTTCTATAGAGGAATCATCAGCTCTCTTCTTTATCTTATAGCTAGTAGGCCTGACATACAGTATGTTGTGTGTTATTGTGATTGTTATCAAGATAACCCTAGAGAATCAAATCTAGCAACTATGAAGAGGATTCTCCTGTATTTGCAAGGCTCTCTTGAAGCTGGTCTATGGTATCCTAGTAGCACTGATTTTACTCCAAGAGGATTCACAGATACTGATTATGGCAGAGATAAGCTCGACATAAAAAGCACCATAGGAGGATACCATTTCTTTGGAGAATGCTTAGTCTCATGGTATAGCAAGAAGCAAACTTGTGTTGCACTGAGTATAGCTGAAGCTAAGTACATGGTAGCAGGAAGTTGCATAGCACAACTACTATGGATTAAGTAGCAACTGGAAGATTATTGTATACAGTCTAAGTGTTTTGTAGTTATGTGTGATAACAAGAGCGCAATTAACCTATTTAAAAATCCAGTTCAACATGACAAGATGAAGCATGTCAACATTAGACATTATTTCATAAGAGATCATGTGCTAAGGGGAGATGGCATATTAGAGTATGTTCCTTCGGAGGAACAACATGTAGACATATTCACCAAACCATTGCCAAAGGAGCAGTTCAATGTTCTAAGGCAGCTTTTTGGAATGGCGAACCCCATGTGAAGGAAAAATCAAGAAATTTGGCTAAGTGTTGAAACCAAATCTTAACTTAGCCAAAGGAGGTAACACGTCTAACGCTGTTAAGATTTTCAAGTAACACTTTGAGAAATAGTTTGATGGTTAAAAATCAAATTCCACGATTTCAAAAGATGTGCATTTGAATTGAATTCGTCTATTGCTAAACTCACTATTTTACAAAGTCAGTGAATGAAGTGTTCATCTCAATGTTAATTTTAATCCTATGTTAAGAAGGCACCACGTATCTATGCAAGTTGAGATTGTCTATAAAAGGTGAAATCTGAAAAGGAGAGAGATTACTTGCTTTTTGAATTCTAACCATTCTCTCTGCAAAAGAACCCTAAATCCCTTTCTATTCTCAAATCCTCTCATCTACAAATGGTGATTTCTAAAAGAACCCTAACACTCCAAGGCAAATCCAAGAAGAAGATGTTTGTGCACATCGATGGGTCATGGCACAGAATCCTCTTTCCATCTAAAACCATTTTCACTAAGGTTGAGTGGGGTGAAGACATGGATTTTCATCCAGTATTTGAAGTGAACTATGAGACATTGGTGCTCAATAAGTTCACGCATAAGGTCATCAAGAAGCAAAAGCTTAGCCAATTCTTGTTGCTTGAAGGTCGTGTTATCAAAATCAAGGGTTTCTACTCCACCCTCTACAACATTAAGGGCTTTGAAGATGTGTTGTTGGTGGAGTTCAAAAATGTCTCCTTCCTCATCTGTACCAACCTGGTTTCTAGCCAGCTAAATATGCCTTTGAAAGGCCTATGCTGAGAAAGACTAGAGATGAGGAGATGGTGGTTGTCTTAGCAAATTAGGAGCTCCTCGCAGATTATTGATATGGATGAATAGCTGCATCGGGGATGAGCTGGGATGTAAAAGCTTGCCATGAGCTGCTTGTGAAGATGCTGCTTCCCAAGACTGGGTCTTTGAGTAGCTGCACCTACTTCAAGAGGTTGTGGTCTACCATATGGTAGAAAGCAAGCAACATAACTTGCTAGTGTTGCTTATGCATCACTTGACCAAAGTTACTACCGTCTACCATTACGGTTACCTCATTACCGCTTTGATGAAGGTAGTGTGGTTAGACATTGCCCCATTTTTTTATGGCTCGGGGGAGATGGTAATTGCAATGAAAAAGGTACTGGCGATGCCACACTTCAACGAGCTAAAGTATAAGCAGGTTCACACCCGCTACACTAAGGCCAAGGATATGAAACTAAAGAAGGCTAGAGTGGAACTAACTATGTTTCTAAACGATATTATGAGCAGACGATATGGAGCGATGGGCCGAGAGCATGCTTAAATGAGAGGCACCGGTCCACCGAGATGTTTAAGTTGAAAGTAAAATGTACCCGATCGGGGACTTAAAAGGTTTAACTAGAGAAAGTGAAAATATTTTTAGATTCGTCAAAACCCGAATCCACCATCTCTTAGTATAGAGTCACCACCTGGATTAGCTCTTTCATGGAATTAGAGTCCTCTGAGGCTTAATGTCCTAGGGAAGTCCCACTAAGATACAAAAATTTGGGTTCGCGATAAGTTGCTTATTCCAAGGTTGACATGTAGAATACCATAGGAAGCATGAGATGAACTAGCTCTAGGAACTTAGATGCTTACCCTTTCGGTGTGAATCCACTTCGGCGTATCCATATGATCTCTGGGAGCGTTCCTCATTCTTTTTTAATTGGTGTTTGTGTGGAAAATAAATGTTTATTTTTCCAAAAGATAATTAGACTTGAGTTGTAAATTTGTTTTAGACCTGAGAATACCTGAGGATTTTAAGAAGAAAAAAGGAATGGAAGAAGTTTGATTTGAAAATTATAAAGTTTCAGAATCCAAATGTGTTTTGGATCCGAATTATTTAAAGAATTTTGAGAGAAAATATTTGTGATTTTTTGTGTTGTTTTTCTTGAGAAAATCAGACTTTTTTGAAACTTTTTCCGGGCCGAATACTTAAAATTCCACAAATATTTATAGGTGAAAATCCCTAGCGGAAAGAAAATCCACCATGCCTCGCCAGACATCTGGCGAGGCTACTAGTCCCTGATTTCAGTATTTTTGCGATTTTTTTATTTTTTTAATATTTAAATATACTTTTAATTTTTTTTAAAAAAATAATAAATTAATTTTTACCAAAATCTAATAAATTGGCGACGAGGAACATTCAGAGATTTTCGGATAATAAAAAATCATGTGATTCAAGGATAAAAATCCCGAAAAGTCATCATCATTGAACGCGCGAGCTGGTACAAAATCCCATGCTCACAACTGCCCCTTGTGTGATAATTGTTGGATGTATAACTAGTATGATCACACGAAATGGAGTGGAGGGATTGATAATATTCCTGACCAGTGCGGTTGGTGATTTCTTTGCCCCCGATTGGTGATAACGTAGGCCTTTTTTTCTGGCATCGTATCCTCATGGGATTGTCCATTTCTTTGTTCGCAATCACCGTACTTGTCTAAAACGTGTCACTTTACCCCCTTGTAAAAATATCGGCTTCAAGAACAAGAAGATGAATATGACGGGTCAAGAATCGATACAATATTATGATTAATTGAAGAAAATTTAGAATAGAGATGAAGTTTTAAAGAAGATGAAGAACATATATTAAGGATTTTGAATTGTAAGAATACAAATGTTATTGATTTCTTGTATTCATTTTCTATTCCACCAACATACTTTACGTGCATGTATTTTGATGGTCGTTTACATAGCAAGCCAGGTCAGCAAAAGGGGGTAAACTGACGAGTTTTAGACATGTACAGGGGGTTATCTGTCACATTTGAATGTTCAGGGTGGCAACTGCCCTTTTTGGACAAGTTCAGGGGGGTAGATGCATTAAGCCTAAAAGCTAAATAAACTTCTCAACATCTCTAGCATAGTTTATCTTCAATCTGCTGCTGAGTGCTCGACCTAGCAAGGATTGGATTTTCAAGCGAAAATAAATAACAGAGACATGATGAATGAATAAAATGAAGTAAAAGCTAAAAGCATAAGTTTAGAACTTCAACACTTGAATTTTATCCTGGTTCGGCCCCAAGCCTACCTCCAGTCCTTGGATACCTTTTTCGAGCATTAATCCACTAGTGTTCATTCCTTACTTAGGTGAAGTAGCCTTTACAGCAGGTAGACACAGTTTTACAAAAAGTACCTTCCTTCCTAACTACCACTCGACTTAGTTTGGATACCCTTCCCAAAACTGACACTTAGATTTGAATAAAAAGATTGTGAACTGAATTCAACTTATAGAAACACTGAAACCTTACAATGTTAAATCTAAGTAAATCTCTTTATTACAAACAGATTAGGAATTGATGTTTGCTGATTGCTTGAGTTTGAAATTTCTTGAAGCTAGGAGTAATTTCGTAGAGTTTCAACTCTATAAGAAATTCGAGGTGATTCACCGAGTTTGAACATTTGCTTAGTTGAAGCTTTGTGAAGTAGCTGTTGCAAACTTTTGGATGTCGCTAATCTTCAATTTCAATTCTCTTCATATCTTTCAAATCTTCCCATTGTAGACAGATTCTAGAATGTTTAGAGATAAGAATTTGAATGTTGAGGTGCGATAAAATTTTGTTGATGAAATCTCGTTTTGTCTTCAAGCAATTCAATTGAGAGAGGCACGTGATATTGCAACATGGAATCTTCAGATTGATTGAATTGTTGACTTTGGTAGAGACGCGCGGAGAGACTGGAAAATGGCGCATGTCAGATGATTGCTTTTGTCTTGGGCTTTAGTGAGGGAATCCCAACATTCGGTATTGACACCTTTTATCTTATGAGGACCATTGGAAATCTTCCTTAATTTCATTGCTGTTATTCTTGAAAAATATCGAAGGAATATTTCGTTTCTCATAGAATATGTTAGTAGCACGTGTGTCATTCAATGTCATAGAAAACATCTTTTTAATAGAAAGCTAACTAAGCACTGCTGAGTTGATATGTGTCTAAACTATGTAGTACTCAGCCAGGGGCGGACGCATGATTAGATTTAAGGGGGGCCAAATTAATGGATCAAGTTTTAAAAAATTATATGTAATATATAATATAAAGGTACATATGAATCAAATACCACAATAAAAAATCAAATGAAAAACTACTCTAAAACAAAAAATAAATATATATATTTTTATATCATTTGATAAAAATATAATATGATATAATTAAATTAGTTTGAGATGTAAGTATAGATAGAGTTAATTTATATATAATAATGTACAAAAATGATTGGATAAATTTGATAGCTTAGTTGGTAAGTGGTTTTGATTAAACACTACTACACTTAGCGAACTGGGTTCGAATCCTCAGGGGCACTTTTTCAAAAAAATGTTTAATTTTTCCAATTATAAAACGATGTTGTTTTATTCTGATGGATTAATTTGAAGAAATAATAGACACCATAGGATTCGAACATGGGGGGCAGAGACTTTATTTCTTGCCATTCTAGCTAAGGGATAAGTTCATTTTTATAAGCACAATATATAAAAATTCACCGTTTGGAGAGATCCCTTATTAAGATTCACCGTTTGGAGAGAGTCTTCATCTACCTTCTCCCCCTTTGCTATCAGACCTTGCATAATTTGCTCAAGGCATGTATTAAAGGCATCGAGGGAAGACCTGAAGTTCTCTTACTAGCTTATGATCCATGGGGATATCTCTTGCTCCAGTTGCGCTTTGCCTTCGGTGGTTAGAAAGTCTTGATCATTAAGCTCACTAAGAAAAAGATGATGACATCTGGAGAGGTGCGTAATCTACTCAAAGCCTTGACATGCTAATTGTTGAAAATATTGAATAAGGCCTCGGAAGTCCGTTGTAGTCAATGCTATCTTCAGTTGCGCTTCAATATCAAGGACCTTGGGACCTATTGATGATATACTCTTTGTAGTGTAATCAATGTCCTTCATATTCTACTGGCTTGTCTTTAATAGAGTCTCAATTTTCTTTTTCATATCTTCCACTTTGAGATTGATGACATTCAACTTTGAGTGAATGGTCATGCCAGTCTTAGGATAAATCGATTTTTTAGCATGTAAACTTGGAGTCGGCATGTGTAGAAAAATCTTCCCCATGGTAGTTACAAGAAATTTCTACGAGGAGGAGACTTTGTCAGTTATGTTCTAGTTGACCTCGCACTAGATGATGTCCATTTTTATGTGTAGAGAGTCAAGATTCATGACAGTGGCCTTATCCATCTTGGAAGAAATAGACTTTAACAGCTTTACCATCTCATCCTGCTTATTGTCATGAAGAAGAAAGAACTTTGACTAGGCTTCGACCAGCTTTACAATATTGTGGTCAATATCTTTGGTTTCTTTCACCTCCTTAAAGATATTCTCGATCTTGTTATCAGCCACTCTCTCTATTTTGGCCTACTCCTCGCCTTGTTTATGGACCTGTGTAACTTGAGTATCCAATTTAGTACCCAAGAGACTCATTTTCTCTATAGCAGCATCCACACTACCCTTTATCTTTCCTGCAATAGCATTAGCCATTGAAGTAGACATGGGGATAGACATGATTGCTACCCCAAGCTGGGCTGCAGAATCTATCAACCTTGTGAGTATCAGGGCCATCTTATCAGCTAAACTTTTGGCACTCTCTTTTGCCAAATGATTTTGAATTACCAAGAAGCTGCCCTGGATCCTCTCAAACTCTTCAAAGTATTGACATTCACTAGGCACTTGTGTGTTGTTTGAACTCAAGCAATTTTGCCTTTGGTCTGGAAGATAAGTCCATCAATTGATGAGCTAGTATTACTTGTCTTACTACTACATCTAGCTCAGCGGTAGTCTTGAGCGCAGGGAATTTCTTCCAAGCTAACTCTCTGATTTCCACTAAGAAAGATGCATCAGCCAAATCTTCACGAAGTGGCTCTCTGATTGGTTTAGTTGCTTCACAAGTTCTAAAATTTGCCTCACCAGTCTAACCCCTTACTTTTCTCTGCTGAGCGTAGTTCTCAGAATTGGGAACTTCCCTAACTAGAGGGGTTAAGGGGGTAGAGGATGGGTTTGAAGAAGAGTACGGGTTAGAGGTTTGTACATTTGAAGAAAGTTTAGGGATGTTTTGGTTGAGTGGAATAGATGGTATAATAGATGTACAAGGAAGGGTTTGAGATTGAGAATTTACAGGGGAAGAATGAGAAGAAGGGTTATTTATTGGGGAATAACTCGGAGAGAATGAGTAATGGCTTTTTGTGGGTGAAGAAATGTGGATAGGTGAAGAGGGGATATGGATAAGAGAATTTATAGTGATTGGAGGAGGAGGAGAATTTACGATTGGTTTTTCAGAATATATAGGAGTAGAGACTAAGGGAATAGAAGGATTTATAGGAGAAGTGGTTTTAGGATTTATAGAAGAAGAAGGGTTAGGAATTTTAGGAACCTCATGGTTAGTTGCATGACCCAAGGATGAGTCAGCTTGAGGTTTCTCATGCTGAGTTAGGGATTCCCCAACATGAATGAAAGTGGGTGTGGGGATGTTATGTTCCTAGGATTCAGACTCCTCAAGAATAAGTGTCGGGGTGTCTACAACATCCTCCTTGCTGCTCACCACCTGCACATTGCAATGTAGGGGCTTGTTGGTGGCAAAATGCTTGTGCTGAATGCCCTTGAATTTAAAAAATGCTTACTGAACTTCAGCAGCAGCATTGAGACTCAGAGTGTCCTCTTCTCTCAACTTCTTGGCCTCGCCCTACTCCTCTGATTCCTTAGAAAACACCATTTTGCGCATTCTTTGGCGTAGGGACTCATTGGTCGCAGCCACATCTTTAGTTTTCTATGCCTGTTGCTCAGCTTGAATCTTGGCCTCCGCTTCTCTTTAGGTGTGGGTTTTGGCCTTCTTTTTCCTTCTTTGTCTTTGGTACTGAGCAGGGGCCTCATCAGCTTTGGATTTTATCAGGGCTTTTCCCCTTGGCCTTGGAGGAAGTAACCATCTTCTTGGGAGAGGAGGCGGTGCTGACTTTCTCCAGGATGCTGGATATGGGAACCTTGTCCAAGTTATCGCATTCATTAAAGTCTAACATGAATCCATCTTCATCTTCCTTCAGGATGTCCATAGGCACCACTATCAGTACACACTTTAGCTTTCGCTTCTATTGTGCTTTGTTATACCTAGCGTGCATGTAATAGTGAACCAGTCTGCTAAAATGAGCCATCTCAAATCTCTCCTTTACTGGCAGCACTGTTTCATTGAAATCCCCCAAAAACTAATCCAAGTTGACTTTTGCTACCCTCATAAGCTCCGTAATGAGGTAACCATAGTGATAGATGGTAGTCAGCTTGGTCAAATGATGAAGGATCATCATTAGCCAGTTCAGCTTCTTACCCTCTACCATATGGTAGACCACACACCTTTCCAAGTAGGTGCAGCTAGTCATTGAGACCGTCTTTGGCAGCAACAACTTCACCACAAACTCATGGCACATTCTAGTAGTCTAACTCATCCCGCTAGCTATTATTTCCCTAGAAACATAACTCACGGGGAGCTCCCAATCCTCTGAAATCACCACAGCTTCTTCGTCACCGGTCCTTCTAAGCTAAGTACCCTAATTTGGCATATCGAGGACACTTCCAATCAGCCTTGCATAGATGAGGGTGGATTTTCCCCCAAAATCCATCATTAGGATATCATCAAATCCCTGGATGTTGTAGAGATTTTAGTAGAATGCCCTAATGAACCCTATGATAGCAAAACCCTCCAACTTTAGAAAAGAACTCAGATGATGTTGCTTGATTATGCAATGCATGGTTTTGTTGAGAAGCAGCCCTTCATAGTCCACCTCATAAACTGGACCAAAGTCCACATTATCAGCCCACTCCACTCTGGTGAAGTAGGTTCCCTCTTGAAGGGTGAGCTTCTCAATTTTCCCTTAAGCATTAACAATGATTCTCATTGTAGTGGTGTTCTTAAGTCTAAAAGTAGTGTGTGTAATTTCCATTTAAGAGATTGAAAGAAAGGTTTTGAAAGAAGAAGAGAATTTGGGATTCTAGGGTTTGAATGGTTTGAGATTGAAAAAGAAAGTAATCTTTATCTCTTCAACTATTCACCTTATATAAACGGCAGTAACTCTCTGGGGCACGTGGCGCTACTGCAGCTCAAGATGGGAATGAATGCTGAGATTTGAGTGATATCAACCGCCTTAGTAAAATGGTGAGTTTTTGTGAAAACAGTTTCCATTCAAACGAATGTCTTTTTTAAAATGTAGAGATTTGAATTTTAACTACGAACTATTCCTCACGCCTTTTTATTGAAATACTAACGGTGTTATCCACATGCCTTCTTAAGACATACTCTCCAACACTTAGCCAAAATTCTGAGAATTTCAGCTTCCTTCTTCTTCTTTGTAGATTAGCAATTCCAATTAACTGCCTCATTACAGAAGATTGCTCCTTTGGTATTGGCTTGGTGAAGATATCAATGCGCTGTTCCTCAGAAGGAATATAATCTAGCTTGACATCTCCTCATAGCACATGATCCCTAATGAAGTGATGTCTAATGTTGACATGCTTCATCCTGCCATGCTGAACTAGATTTTTTTATTGGTCAATTGCACTATTATTATCACACATAACTTCGAGACAGCTTGACTTTTTACCATAATCTTTCAGTTGCTGCTTAATCCATAGCAGTTGTGCTACACAACTTCCTGCTGCCATGTACTTAGCTTCAACTGTACTCAACACAATATAAGTTTGCTTCTTACTATACCACGAGACAAGACATTCTCCAAGGAACTAACATCCTCCTGTTGTACTCTTCCTATCGAGCTTGTCTCTTCCATAATCAGCATATTTGAATCCCCTAGAAGTGAAATCTGAGCTCCTGGGATACTATAGACTTGCTTCAATTGAACCTTGCAAGTATCTGAGAATTCTCTTAACAGTAGCTAAGTGAGATTCTCTAAAATTTGCTTTATAACGAGCAAAGTAGCACACAGCATACTGTATATCTAGCTTGCTAGCTGTGAGATAAAGAAGGGAACCAATGATTCCTCTGTAGAACTTGCTGTCCACAGGTTTTCTGGCTTCATCTTTACTCAAGATAGTATCAATGGCCATGGAAGTGGACATTGGCTTTGAATGTTCCATATCAAATTTCTTTAGGACTTCTCTTACATACTTGGTCTGACTGATGAAATTCCATCTTCAGTCTGCTTGATTTGAAGACCAAGAAAGAAATTGAGCTCTCCCATCATAGACATTTTGAACTGGCTCTTCATCTGCTTGTTGAACTCTTTGCACAACTTCTCATCAATTGTCCAAATATGATATCATCAACATATATTTAGACAAACAGCACATCTTCCTTCCTTTGCCTGATACATAAAGTTGTATTTGCTTTTCCTCTTTCATAGCCTTTGATGGTCAAGAAATTGTTCAGCCTCTCATACCAAGCTCTAGGAGCTTTCTTCAATCCGTAGAGAGCTTTCTTCAGTTTGAAGACATGCTCAAGATTTTTCGGATCTTCAAAGCTAGGGGGCTGGCGAACATAAACTTCTTCTTAAATGAATCCATTTAAGAATGCACTTTTAACATCCATTTGAAATAATTTGAAGTTCATATGAGATGCAAAAGCACACAAGATTCGAATTACTTCTAATTGGGCTACAAGAGCATAAGTCTCATCATAATCGCTTCCTTCTTGCTGATTGAAGCCTTGCGCAATAAGCCCGGATTTGTTCCTGACAATAAAGCCATCTTCATCTAGCTTGTTTTTGAAAACCCATTTTGTTCTAATAATTGATTTCCCTTTCAACTTCAGAATTAGATCCCAAACATCATTGTGCTTGAATTGATCCAGCTCCTCTTGCATTGCGATCATCCAATATTCATCTCCTTCTGCATCTTCAAACTTCTTAGGTTCGATCAATGATATGAAGGTTGGATGACTCATCATCCTACTGAGCTGACCTCGCGTCATTACTGGATGAACTCTAATCTCTCTTGGAAGACTTGGATCTACTACTATAGGATCGATAACGGGATGCTGAGGTGGAGGTTGATCTTCGCCATCATTGAAGTTGATAGAAAGATCCTCATCATCTTTTGCTTCCTCAGCTTCTGGTTCTTGTGATGGGTTGGTCAGTACATATAGTAGTATAATGAGTGGATCTGCTTGCTGGGGTAATCCTTCATCTTCATCAGATGGATGTCTATTTGCATTGTTATTTTCATCGAAATCCACATGCATAGACTCCTCTAAAAGGCCAGTTCTTTTAACATATATTCTATATACCCTGCTATTAGTTGAGTATCCCAGAAAGATACCTTCATCAGACATAGGATAAAACTTACCTAATTGCTCCTTGGTGTTAAGAATAAAACACCTACAACCAAATGATTTGAGATGACCAATCTTAGGCATGCGCCCTCGCCAAAGCTCATAGGGTGTCTTCTTAAGAATTGGGCGAACTAAAACTAGATTCAAGATATAACAGGCTGTGTTAATAGCTTCTCCCCAATGTACTTTGGTAGTTGTTATCACTCAACATGGATCGAGCCATTTGAACTATGGTTCTATTCTTTCATTCTATAACCCCATTTTTTAAGGCGTATAGGGAGAAGAGAAGTTGTGGTTAATACCATGCATTGTATAGAATTCTTCGAAATGGAAATTCTCGAATTCACATCCATGATCACTTTGGATTCTACTGATTTTAGTTCCTATTTTGTTCATTATCCGGTTACTGAGCTTGATAAAAGATTCATATGTTTTGTCTTTGCTACTCAACAAGACTATCCAAGTGAATCTTGTGAAGTCATCCATAACTAACAACGAAAATCTCTTACCACCCATGCTCATTGGCTGAACTGGGCCGAAAAGATCTAGGTGTAGGAGCTCCAATGATCGCTTAGTTACTACGTGATTAATTGACTTAAACGATTTCTTAACTTGCTTACCTAGTTGGCAAGCTGAACATAGTTTATCCTTTTCAAAGCTAATGCTGGGTAAACTCATAAATAATTACTTTTTGGCCAGCTTAGATAGAATGTTCATATTTATATGACCCAACCTTCTATGCCAAGCCACAAATTATCCTCCTTAGATACAAGACATACATTAGTGGAGCTTGGGGGTAAATCAATCATATAGACATTATTGATTTCGAGGAGTAAAGAGAATAGTAGAATCAGTTTTACATTCAATTACTAAGCATCTTGCTGAGATGAATATAACCTTTCTGCCTTTGTTGCAGAGTTGGGCTACACTAAGCAAGTTGAACTTTAGACCCTTGACAAGAGAAACCTCTTCAATTGAAGTAGATACACCAATAGTGCCACAGCCTACAATCTTGCCTTTCTGGTTATCTCTAAAACTGACGCTTTCATTTCTTTTGCTCTCCAATGAGATGAACTAACTTTCATCTCTCATCATATGCCTTGAGCATCCTTTATCCAAATACCAATTTCGAGAGTCATCAACGGATCTAAGGCTCACCTGCAAAAAAGTTATGATTTCTTAGGTACCCATGCTTTTGAGGTGGGTCCTCCCTTGTTAACAGTGCTTAAATTAGACCACTCGTACTCATCATAATAATCATTTTTATTCCTACAGAGAACTGTGGCATGTTTAGCTTTCCCACAAAAACCACATGCCATTTTTGGTTTGGGCTGGCTCGGTTTCTTCTATTTAAAGGAATTCTTCCTCTTACAATTGCGAGTTTGATTACTTTGAGTTTGAATGTTGGCTAGAGGAAGAACCCCTTTCTTCTTTAAAGCTGTTATCTCAGCAGTCAACTCATCTAATTGCTTAGTGAGCTTGTTGATAGACCATTCTTGATACTTAGCTTTTTCTTGAAGAAAGCAGATATGAAGCGATGAGGAAGCATTAGTATCTTCCAAATCATCACTTCTCTCCACTAGCTCCTTGATGTTCTTCATTGACTTGTTAGTCAATTTCATAACATCAAAGAGAGCCTGGGGCGAATTCTTCCATAGATAAGGGATTTTCAGAGACAGCAGCTGATTGATCTCTACCGAAGGTAGGTGCTGAGCCTTTGCCCCTTCGATCTTCAATGGCCATCAGACAAATGTTGGCCGAATCAGTTGCTTCCTCATAGGATGATGAGGATTCTTCCGAATTGCTTAAGGTGGCAGCAAGTGCCTCATTCTTCTTGGAGAACCTCTTCTTGAACCTGTCCTATTTCACCTTAGGAGAGCTAGACTAGATATGTCCTTTCTCACCACAGTCAAAGCATTTAATATCTTCTCTGTGCTCCTTCTTGGGTCCTTCCTTAGCTCTACGAGGGTGTTGAGTTGACTTGGTTTTAGCAGGAAACTTCTTCTTGTTGAACTTCCCATCCTTCTTAATGAAGCGTTTGAAATGCCTGGTCAGAGGGCCATTTGCTCATCAAAGCCATAGCTGGTGAAATCATCAGATGAATAGCTTTCAGGATGGCTTGCCCCCTCTTTCCTTACCTCGACTCCTATTGGAGTCATGTTCACCACTTTTCTACTAATAAGTTTAATCTAATATGGTTCCAGAATCTCATGAACTATTGGCTATCAACTGCGCCAAAAACTTATTCACATATAAAATGTAGGTGTTGTCAATACCCCTTACCACATAGAAAAATGATGATAACTGCAAGTATACAGTTGCGATGCAGTTTTAAAAGATATCGAACCCACAGGGAAGGAACCTGGTCTAAAGATACTAGGGAAGCTTAAAAGTAAATAAAATAAAAATAGTTTAGAGATTTTTGTTATGGGTAGGAATGTTAGAATAAAAATTTGAGTAAATATAGATGTGATAGACTAGAAACTCTATATGAATAGATTTTCAGTACGAATAAGTTTAACAGAGAAAACATGCAAGTTTAACAAAGATGTTACGACACACTAGATTATCTAACAGATTCGGTTCTAGATATTCAGATGTTCAATTATTCGCCGCAGAGCTACATATGAAATAACTTTTCTAAATCTAGCGTAAACGAGATAAGACAATTATGAAAACTTGGACAACATCAATATTATGCTTAGTACGGGTCACTCTCACATAGCCACATTTAAAAAGTTACCATTCCAAAAATGTTGGCTCACTA
>CATIWQ010201081.1:0-11603 GCA_949673415.1 Euphorbia schlechtendalii | reverse complement strand
TATATATATATATATATATATATATATATATATATTAGAAAACATTTCTTCAATCACATAGAATTAGAAGCCCACATGAAGCATCCTTAACGTGTATGCCACGTTCTAGCTAATTTTAATCACAGCTATATTTCTTATTTTGAGTTTTTCTTTCTCACTTCACATGGACCACATTTTTTTTAGCAATTATATTTCTATAAAATTACTGATTTATTCAACTCAATCAAAAGCATAAGAAACTCTCACTTTTAATTTTAACCTAATTATTTTTTTTTTTTTTTGCATATACTGAATGAAATTGATCAGCTTCGCACCTAAAGCTCAAATTTACCCTAAAATGGCTATGGAATGCTATAAATTGATCTTATATGTATATACAGTACATCCAAAACACGCCAAGTGAATAAAACAAGTACAGTTGATCACTAATGGTGGTACCAGATTTTTTCACGATGTGACAAAATTTCGCTTAAACTTTCTTTTACCATATTTTGCCGAAAGATAACGTGCAATATATATTGGTGTTAAATTATCATTTTTAGAGTATATAAATAAAAAAAAGTGAACTAAACAATTATATTGACAAAACAATGGTATGCTAATGCAATAAATTCATTACAGTGAAAAAAACAATGGCTAAAGAATCATCAGGCGTAGTTAAGCGAATTGAAGTCTCTAGAACTCGAGTGGATATTAATCACTGCATAGACAAAGATTAATCATAATTGTAACATATTTTTTTTTATTTTTTAATGAATTATATGAAATTTGTAATTTCAATTAAAAAAATGAAATATAAAATAGTATTATACAATTTTCATTTTCAATGAAAAACATAAAATTTTAGTCCATTCTTAATATATTATTAATTATATTATAAATAGACACAAGGGCAGAGAGAGAACATATTCGTTAAACGCATCATGTTAGTTCAATTGATAAACCAGTATGAAGATGTTTCAAGTAGGGAAGTCTCATTTTCATAACCATCAAATTGCAAAAAAAATGTGCTTTGAAACTATCCGATTGAAATAAGAAAACAAGGAAGAATTATCCTAAAAACAACAGAGTCGTTATAGAGAAAAAAACAAAGGTGGCCAACATTAACATCAATCTTCAACGTCTCTTTCGATTCCAACTCTTGACTCTATTTAAATATTCCACCTTCTTGGCTGTCAATTAAGATTCTCAATCAAACTCACTGCCCTACTCTCTCCATATATATTGCCAACTTAATGAATGGCTAATCATCACTAATAAACACAGTTTCCCTGTTTTTTTAATCTTTCTATTTTGTTATCAATTTTCTTCTCTTAATATTGATGAAAATGGAATATCGCCGGATAAATTTCGTGTTCATTGTATCAGTTTGTCTGATTTTGTTTATCTTCCCTCACACAACAACAGCTCAACTGAGACCAAATTATTACGCAAATACGTGTCCAAATGTAGAATCCATCGTTAGAAATGTTGTTCAGAAGAAATTCCAGCAGACTTTTGTTACTGTTCCGGCCACTATCCGTCTCTTCTTCCACGATTGTTTTGTTCAGGTATGTACATATACACGTTAGCTTTAATTTTAATTATTTTTCAGAAACTTTTTGAATAACATTGGTTTGGTCGAAGTTAATTTCCTGTTTCAATCTTCTTTCATTTGTCTATTTTCTGCAATTTTAAGAGATTTGTTACCCATTTATTCGCATATCAAGCTTATTATAATATAACAAAACCCGATTCGAATTCGTTAGGGATGTGATGCATCGGTTATAATTGCTTCAACTCCAAGTAACAAAGCAGAGAAAGACCACCCAGATAATTTGTCACTGGCCGGAGATGGATTTGACACCGTGATTAAGGCTAAAGCCGCCGTGGACGCGGTCCCCAGTTGCAGAAACAAGGTGTCTTGCGCCGATATTCTTGCAATGGCAACAAGAGATGTTATTTCTCTGGTCTGTAATCTCTATTTATTTCAGTTAATATTTTTTAATCTTTGGAAAAAAAGTCCAAAATAAATGGGATTAATTGTTAATTGCAGTCCGGTGGACCTTCATATGGTGTGGAATTGGGCAGATTGGATGGATTAAGCTCAACAGCAGCAAGTGTAAATGGGAAATTGCCGCAGCCTACTTTTAATCTAAATCAGCTTAATTCTATGTTTGCAGCTCACGGCCTTTCCCAAGCTGACATGATTGCTCTTTCAGGTAATCTATTTGCTTATTATTGTTTCTGTTTGCAGCCCTATATTCTATATAGCTGTTTATAAAAGAAATTTGTGCCTCAAACTAAAATATCCGTAACAAAAGTTATCTTTAATCTGACATTCTATACAACGTGCCTGGTAACAAAATCTGCTGCACGCCATCCATAAAAGTCATGACATTAACTACGTGCTTTTGTTTGATTAATTGGTTGATGGTGATGGTCCACCTACATATTATTATATTACATTGTAGTATATGATTTGGAATGTTTAATTTACAAAATTGGCTGGCTTTTCAGTTATCTTCTTTTACGAGACAACCTTTTAAATTCTTAGTTTATTAGATTTGGCCGCCTGTACATTAATATTTAATTTTTTTATGGTAACGCACACCCTCAAGGAATAGTTCGCTTAGAATATTAAACCTTAGCATGCTGTTCAAATGGTTGAAATAAATTTTATTTATTGGCTAGTCTGTAAGTTACTTAATAGTTTAAGTTTTTAACACATATTTATATATAAACTGTAGCATTTTAATGCCGGTTAACTTCAACTATGCATACTAAATATGGTGTTTACAAATGCATTTAATTTATTTATGTCAATTTGGATTTAAATTTAGCAATTAATTTGGTGCTTAAGTAATATGATCTTTTAATCTAAATATTACTATTTACAGTTACACTAGTCCATAACAACATTAAATTAATATCCTATTAGTATATTTTATTATATAAAGTTTTATAATAAATATCGATTTAGTCTAACTTAGATTTCTGAGCATATTTTTACTTATTTTATACATGATCTATCAAAATGGCATATTTGATGTTTGATTAACTTATATAATATATTATTTTGCGTATGAATATATCACCGTAAAATTTTTTTGAGTCTGTTAAAATAGTTTATATCTACTAAAATTTGATTGGTCTAAAACAAAAACGATTTTAATATATATGAAAATGATAAAAGAGATTTTATTATGTCAAATATGTTATTCTACATATATCAATTTAAAAGATGAAATTTGAACTTTCTACGACAAATTTGTGTCCTTTACGTAAATTTAGTGTGCAAATTAAGTTGAATGGTAAACATGATTGAACAGAAAGTTCAAAGTACTAAACAGTGAATTATGTGACGATACAGCTGCACACACCGTTGGATTTTCCCACTGCGGCAAGTTCGCCAACAGAATATACAATTTCAGCCGTTCGAATCCAGTGGACCCCACCCTCAACAAAAACTACGCAACCCAGCTTAAGCAAATGTGCCCCATTAATGTGGACCCTAGGATTGCAATCAACATGGATCCAACGTCTCCCAATACTTTTGACAATGCCTACTTCAAAAATCTCCAGAATGGAATGGGCCTCTTCACATCCGATCAAGTCCTCTTTACCGACCCGAGATCCAGGCCCACTGTTGATACTTGGGCCTCCAAGTCCTCAGACTTCCAGACTGCCTTCATTCAGGCCATCACCAAATTGGGCCGGGTCGGAGTCAAGACCGGTCGCAACGGGAATATTCGAAGAGATTGCGGTGCTTTCAATTAAATCGGGGATTTTTATCCATCAGTAGATGAAAATTGGAGAAAACCCTACAGCTTTCCTTTCAGAGTCATAATAAAAATGCAATCAAGGGTTTTTAGATTTTGTTTACCAGTGCATTTTAAGAGCATACAATTGTAAGTAATGGGGTTTAAATTAATAATATGCTATAAAGAGAAGAAAAAAAATGAGGGAATAAATGGTGTAATTTGGATAGGGACTTGTTATGGATTTTTTTAAAGGAGAATGCGGTTATTGACTTCAATATTTTTTGGTAATTGTTGCTTTCAGCTAATTAAGTAAACATGCTTAAAGGATTATTTATTTGTATAAAGAAAGCTATTGAAGTAGGGAATATTCTGATCTCAGACAATTAAAGTAGAAAACAAGAGATGCTATTGTTAAGCTCGTTTGATTACACTGATTAAAAGTTTGATTAAGTTAGAAAGTTCACTTAAATGTTAAAAAAAAAATTTTAATTCTTATTTATTTATTCGAATTTATCATAAGCCATCATTTAACTGTATTATACCATTTAAAATTTTCCCAATCTTCAGTTTCCATGACAACATCTGATAAATACAAAAAACTTTAGGCACTAATAAAACTCTAGCAGTATCATAAGACTTTACGACTAGAAAACAAGAAAAAACAGCTGGATGTTTTGATAAATGAATTGTCCAATTCAATTATATATCTTCTTTTTTTTCCACGTTGGGTTTGTTGGTTAGGCTTCACGAGTACGCAATCAATATTCTTGTAAGATACTTGGCAATCGTTTTCAAACTTACAAGGCAATTTGATGGAATTTTTTACAAAGCAGCAAACACACGTTCGATGTATGTTTACTAGTTTAGTTTGATATATATAGATTTCTTTAAAGAAGTCAGGAATTAATCTCTAATCATCTCCATTCACAATAAATAAATAGAGTTCATTTTGTATAAATGAATTTTTCTATATCAATAGAATCAATGATTTTTTATAATATTTATGGTATAAAAAATAATATTTGTTATAATGTTTTTTGTTCAATTTCAAATAATATCATTCTCATTTTAAAAATTTTATCAGTTTTCTCTCGTGTTTTCAAACATTCTCTTCTCTTCCAAATTGCCACATGTTGAAAACTAAATGATGGATACATTAGCTTCTTTATTAGATTAAACATAATAAAGAAAACAATGAAGAGATTAAAACAAAAAAATCCTAATAAATTTAGACAACCTTTTTAAAACAAAAAAAAAAAATAAGAAAATATATTAATTTTCGAGATTTACAATAAATTTATTATTTTCAGGCTCAAATCATTCTTCACAAAATTAGGATGATACTCGTTATGTAACAATAAATTATATAATACTACAATTGTACGTTTTCCACCCGAAAATAATACTCCCTTCGGTTCTTAATATTTGTCGTTTTAGAGTTTTTACATTGATTCCTAATACTTATCATTTTAAAATATCAATGCATTTTTTAACAAGATTTTCATAATATATAATTACATTAATTAGGAAAGAGATTAAGTGTAGATTAATTTATAAGTTGGTAATTAAGAAGAGAGAGAATTTTATTATAAAGTAAAAAGGATAAAATAATCATTCTATATTGTATTAAATCTCTTATTAATTTTAATGAAAAATATAAAATAAGAAATACGAAGAACCAATCATTCTATAATTGAACTATATACATACAACACCGGCACTGTTTCAGCCCTTTGCATATTATCACATGATCTACATCACCTTTTTGTGCGGTAATTAATTTCAAACTGCTTAAAAGATATTTTCATACTATTTTAAATTATGAAATTTAAGAAATTAATCAGACCTTTTTTTTAATCCTTAAGCATTAAAATATGGCAGTTTGCTTATGCTGGTGGGTGATCTTGAAATGAAACTCCAGCACAGCAATGATTAAGCCAGTTTACCTGCTGTTATGAAATTTAATTTATGTGATTCTGAACATGTTTATAATTAAGATTTGGATTTTCTAAATAAGGTGATAAAAATGTAAATTTCAACTATTTATCCAATTTTAACGGTTTATATTGAATTTTAGTTGTTTGTGAAGTTTAAAATATAATTAAAAATAAATGGTTGAGTTTTATTGAAATTTACAACTTAACCAAAATTGAAATTTAGAGAATCCTTCTATTATAATTAAGTGCTTAAATTTGCACGTATTTGTATTAATACGGGCTATTTAGGATTAAATTGCCAAACAACTCACAGTTGTATAAAAAAGTTCATTTCGTCAGTTTTCACGGGGAACTCTGTTAACAATGCTTGTACATGTTACTCTGTACTTAACTATGGACATATGTTAGCTAATTCATCACAGTTTATATATTAGCAAAGTTGTTTGTTAGATAAAATTTCAATTAATGCAGTTCAACTTTTTAGTCTTAAAGTTGAAAGTGAGGTGGGAATTCCGAACCCGATATAGATGAGGATTCCCCAATAAGAATCCTCACGGGTGGAAATGAGGATTTTTTAATCTTCAAAACCTTAAAATTGATAGGGATGAGGATAATATTCTTCAACCAAACAAATCCCCAACCCGATAAGTCCCAAAGGGGAATCTCCAAATATTATTCAAAAAATCTGATGAGTCAAGACCACAAAAAATAAATCTCTGCAAACAAAACAGAGATAAAATAAGCAAGGATCCAATCCCACAAGGAACAATTAACTGAACATAATCATTTTGAATGACCTTATCGTGACCTAACCAAGTCACATTGAAAGTTGGTGAGTTATAAAGATTAAAAACTAAAGCATGAAAAGTAATATAAAACGAAAAGACTAAACTAACTTCTAATGACAATAGAGTGACTTAACCAAATGAGGGAAATCAAACTTCATAGTGATCATGGGATCAAAGATGAACAACACCGAGACCAGAATCAGTTATACTGATGTTCTACACTATCCAACACCATCAATCTTTCCTTACTTCGTACAGAAATAAAGTTTAACGCTATGACCGCCTTCTTACTCACCATGACTCTTGTTGTCGCACCTAAGAGCTCGCTGACGAATAACAATACCTTCATTGAGATCGTCGTTACTTTGTCCTTCAACAAGCACAATTACATATGCAGGATCAAGACTAACTATAGTTCTCAAAGACTTACCAATTGGTTGGCCAAACCAATAATGAGACAAAGAAATTTTTTGTCAAAATTATTTATGTACCACGATCGATGAATAGGTCTTGGTGCATATCTCAATCCTCACACCATAAGAATTAAGGCTCTTACTCCATGGCTAAGTCACAACTAAACTAACTAGACAATGTAAAGAATAAAAGAATAAAAGTAAATTGAGGTAAAAGTAAATAAATAAAAGACATAACTTGAATGAATAGAGAATTGAATTAAACAAAAATCAAAAGTCTAAAGAACGATAAAATCTCTATTTTAAAAGGTGGCCATTTAGGCGGGGTTTTTCGGAAAATCACCATGAAATTATATAATTGGGCAGTCCAAGGTGGTCAAGGTGAAAAATGATGCCAAAAGTCAGAAAAGTATTGCCAAATCACAGAAAAGTGTCGCCAAAACTTAAAAAAGTGTTCTACATGAATTTTCAATTATATTATATAAATATTTATGTGTTAGTAAAATTTATTATTTTAATTCATAAATAAATATTGAAAATAATAAATATTAATCCGCCCAGTCCCAGTCTAGACTCCGCCTAGGCCCCTATTAATCCTCACCTAGGTTCCCCCAGGCTTTAATCGCCCGACTAACACCTTAAAACACTATATAAAATAAATAAAGAACGAAAGACCAA
Organism: Euphorbia schlechtendalii; assembly: GCA_949673415.1. Taxonomy (NCBI): domain Eukaryota; kingdom Viridiplantae; phylum Streptophyta; class Magnoliopsida; order Malpighiales; family Euphorbiaceae; genus Euphorbia; species Euphorbia schlechtendalii. The sequence goes on along the minus strand of CATIWQ010201081.1, from coordinate 4,044 downwards.
AGAACAAGAATAGTAAAGTTGAACGGAAGTAAATCTATTGAATTCTCTACTCTAAAGAATTGATTATTCTACATGTTGATGAACTATGAATTCTCGAATGCTAGCTTTTGCCATAGGGTATTTATAAATGTCATCTTCTTTCATTCTCTAATTGGGTTTGTAACTCGTTGTACACTTCTTGATTGATTTAGCTTTCTTCCTTGATTAGGATCCTTTCTTGAATTAGATTCTTTGGTTCTTCGGGAATTACGATTTCATTATTAATTAGGATTCCTTTTTAGAAATGGAATCAACGAATGCACAAGTACTTCCACTGTTGGATTTCTAGACAATTTGGGCTCTTTGACTTTTGACTTTTGACTTTTGGATTTTTCTATTGTTGACTTTGACTTTTCAGAATTCTACCACATCATCGGGACTAGGTCAGTCATTGTGAACACATCATGATCTCCATGATTTCCATCTTTGCTCCAAAACTTCCTCCTTAGATTTCTTCTTTGTGTTCCATAAGGTTTCTAGTCACCGAGATCGAACTAGGTCTTACTGGTTCTATTAGGATTCTTGATAATTGCTCGTTTTCATCCCAAATCAGTATGTTTTCTCCAAATTGTTATCAAGACATGAAATATTGGAAAAAGGAAGTAACATCATCCAAGAAAACTAATAACATGATCTTAATAATATGAATATAAGCATAAAAACATGTTGTATTTACGACTTACCAAAATCAAATTATTTACCATAGCTATATCAACCATTTGGCAAAGTAAATAATTTAATAGAAATACTAGTCTCGTGGAATATATATATACACGCGCACATGCGTGCGTATATTTTATTTAATTTTTTACTTTGATTGTTGAATAATGTGTTTTATGATCAAATGTTTAATGATTGTTTTTCTAAGTTTCTTATGCTATGTGTAAACTTTCTATTTGTTTGACATTAAGTTTACAAAACTTAGTTTGATATATTTTTCAAAGTATTGACACGGATTAAATTTTATTTTATGAAATTTCGAATTTTTTTGCATTCATTTATTTTAATGGGGGATTGGGGAATCGGGAAATCCTTGATAGGAAACGGGGAAAAAAATTCCCCAAAACCTCAATAGGGATGAAGAATTTTTTTTCCTCAAAACAAAATGTGTTGCCAAAGACCAGAAAAGTGTCGCCAAATCACAGAAAAGTGTGGCTACATAGATTTTTAATTTTATTATGTAAAACTTTACGTGTTAGTTAAATTTATTATTCTAATTCAATAATAAATATAAAAAATTTTAAAACATTAATCTGCCTAGTCCCCGCCTAGATCTCGATTAATCTCTACCCATGCTTTCGAAAACTCTAGCCACCAAACTAGCGGTTAACGCCTTTTAATGCATTGATATATCTATGACATTTTGCTGCACGTTTGTGTATATTTTTTTATATATTGTAAGGGTATACTTATTTTTAAAAAATAGATATGATTATTGGGTCTTCAATTACATTACGTGTTCCCGACATTTTAAGGCCATAAAATAGCACTCCATTCGTCTACTAAATATTCTTGTTTTAAAGAGATTTTGATTTCTCTTTTTTATTATCATTTTTTATTTTTAATGTGTTTTTCTCTAAGTTTTCAAATCCTACCCCTATTAATTTATTTAACTTTCAAGATAATTATATTATGATTTCCAATAACAAGAGAAGACTATAGGAATCATATCAAAACACTAGCAAATTGTTTTTATTGAACATATTAATGAAGTCTTGAAAATTGAATATGACATTTATGAAAGGGTAAATTAGTAAATCACCTCATTCGGTTAATTGTTATCTTAAAAACTGTGAATTAGTTAAAACGACAATATTTAATAGACGGAAGGTGTAATACAAAATATAGCAATGAGACTTTAATTTAAAGATTTATCGATTTGCCTTAACTTATTTAATGCTACCTCCCTTTTTTAATAATTGTCTTTCTAGGATCTTTCAATTTTTTTTAAATAAGTGTCATTTTAGGATTTCAATGCACATTTTAACCATTTTACCCTCACTTAATGCACATTGAAAATGACAAAAACAATAAAGCATCCAATGAACTTTTAAATGAACAAAAGTTATAGGGGTAAATAAGTATTTTTATCATCCTAATTAATGTGATATTTGTATCGGGAAACAACCTTAAAATGATAATTATTTAAAAAGGAGGGAGTAATTATTTTGTTTTTCTTGCATTAATTGCTTGCCAGTGCTTACTAGAATTTTTAAAATAAACATGTTGAAATTTATTGTTGTATCCTATGGAGATGGAATAAAAAATACTTATCATGCTCTTGTAGGTTGTTGTTTTTTGTTTCCGATTTGGGATGATTTTTTTCCTGAAGGATGGTCTATCACTATTGTTTCCATTGATATGTGATAGACATAGCTGTTGACAAAAATAAGGGCACAACAGAGAGAGAAAAATCAGTTTTACTGGTGCGAGGCGAAACCATTTTGCCTGGATAATAAGTTTCAAGTTGTCTCCAACTTAATAAGACCCGGTTTTGGATTCCTTGAGGAATGACGAGTAGTAAATGCCAATTGGCCTCCACACTAGGGCCGTCTCTGGCCAAACCTCCTATTGTTGCAATCAACGACACTACGCCATGACGTAGACTCCCTCATATTTGGTATAAATGCAATGCCGATGCAAATACATGAGTCGAGAGTTCATATAGGACATGAGTGTGGGATGCAAGAGGTCAAATAATTGTGGCTCGTTCTGTGAATTTGGATGGAGTAGGTGATCCGTTCATGGAAGCTCTTAGCTGCAGATAGGCACTCAGCCGGTTAAAAGGAGTTGTATCTTGACCAGATAATAACCGAGTTGGATGCAAGCAATGTGGTCTCTGCTTTAAATAAATTCCACCTTTCTTTCACCTAGACATTATTTTCCGAGTTTGTATGAAAATTTTATCGTTTTCTACCAATATTAAAATCGAGTGTAGTTCAATTGATACATCTTTCGAAGTGAAGGTGGGGAGTACTAGATTCGAAACTTAGCCTCTTCAAATATCCATATTTCTCAAAAACAAATCCAGTTTGTTCATAGGCTTGCGAATCATGTTACACACTTATTAGTTAGAGCAATTGATTCTTTGACATGCAAGTGGATATGAATCCATGTTTGTCCACCTTTGATTAACAATCGTTTTTAATATCCAGAGATATGAATTTGCAATGTTATTAAACAATTTGACATGAAACCGGGTTTATTCTATTTAAACCAAAAAAATTGGATAATCGGCTTACCCGTCAAAACTTGGTATTGCATATTAATTTTGTTTATGCGTTAGGCAATAGAGTAACAAGGATAGTCTATGTGATAGATATTATTGTCCAAGAAATTATACATATAGCAGGTTGCTTGAATATTTTTCTCCTGTATGAAGTTTACATATCCTTCATGCGAAGAAGGGTATTCAAACTCCCGGTTTTCTGTGTAATTTTTCATTATTGAGTTATCTTTTATATATGTACTTATTATTATTATTATTATTATTATTATTATTATTATTATTATTTTCATTATTATTATTATATTTGTTATTATTATTATAATGAACAACTTGTATTTTATAGACGATTCTTATTGTAACTTTATTAATGAACAATTTGTGTTAATTTGGTTACGATGATTTATATATATTTATAAGTTTTATTTGATGTTTGATGAATAAATATGTTATATATTAAAAAAACATAGATAACCAATGACACCATGGCTGAATATGCGAACCACTGATTTTACCGACCTAATACCCTTCTGGTTTTGATGACCTTTCTAATGGTGAAAACAATCTTTAAAATTTGTTATGCACTAATCGGGAGGTTGAAGCCTCTTGAGCTTATTTTATTTTAATATACATTAAAGTTTTAAATTCAGTTAACATGAAAATTATAGTATGTAAGTATATTATAATTAAAGCTAAAAACCATAATATTTTTAGTTAATTCTTACAAAATGAAAATTTTCATTTTTGAAAATACAAAATTTTAAAATGTTTTATCTTGA
>CATIWQ010201062.1:0-20213 GCA_949673415.1 Euphorbia schlechtendalii | reverse complement strand
AAGAAGCCAACCCTGTGACAGATTTATATATATTACTAATTAATCTCATGGTTTATGATTTTTATAGAAAGAGCCGGAAAAATTACATTCGATGTTTTATAGAATTTTTTCAATGTATGTTAATGGAGCTAAAAATATTGTGCAAGTTTAAAAAGAACACATAGAAAAATAGTACAAAAAGAATTATATTTTAAATTAAAGAATCTTCGTGTAATTTGATAATGACGGGTGATTATTATAACTTAAGAGGGAGAAGAATTGGTTTTTGTCTTATTAATGTAGTCATTAGGACTCAAAAGTGTATTATTTATTAGGTTCAGTGCATCTGCTAATCCATTAAAGAAGATTTAAGAACGAAATTTTGGCTTCAATAACCTTTTACTAAAATGTTCGTAGGTTGTGTTTAAATGTCTCTTTCTCTTGCTTTCCAACAACGGATGGAGGAGGTTGGATAAGTAGTCCGGTGCTCCTTAGCAAGTCGGAAAAAAATCTAAATACAAGATGGTATTTGTTGGAGATAATCTACGATCTTCGAAATCCCCGGATCCTGCAAAACAAGTCTCCGGTCGGAAGTGTTTCCGACGAAAATCCTCCGATGCTAGAGTCAGTGATATGAGAAGGGTGGTAAGTGTGTATTTTTTAAGTAACAATTACCTCAAAAGGGGAAGATTGTCTTGCTATTTATAAGGATCCATGTAATGATGATATGTTGGGTCCGCCTGCAAGCTGTGCGCAAGTGGTAAACCGTTTGAGGATCTTTTCAGTCGTCTGAGCATTAAATGTTTCATCCCTGCCAGTCAGGATTGTAATTAATGAGATAGAGGAGAGAGAAGGAGTGCGCCAGAACAGCATGAGTTTTGCCAACACTGATTCAGCTGAGACGCGGAGAATATTGCTGAATGGATGACTTCGACAAATCCTTTTTGGCGTAATGTCAAGGACTGCCGTAAGTTATTTGTTGTGGGTATTGATTCGGCAACGCTGCCATGCTAAAAATGTTTCAGCACGTGTTTACACCAAGACAAGGTTTAACTAAAGAACTATATTTCTGGATCAATGTATACTTAGTTGGGCCTTGATATCACAAGATAATTCAACCACTTCTCTCTCCACGTAAAAGACAAGTTTGGGAGTGCCCAGCGATCCTATAGTACTTCATTTATCCAAATTTATCTAAATTTATAATTAAATTATATAATATTGCATCTTCGTTATTTCTATATTCATGACCCCCTGATATATATTTTACATAATGCTATCTTTACATGTGAAAGTTATTGAAAAACTTTTACAAAAAACCATAAAAGAATTTTAAAGAAAATACATAATTTATTTTTATATATTTTCTATTCATTCTAGCTATTTAATATTAAATTATGTAGATGCAAATGTATCAAAAATTGATTTTATATTTTTAAAATAAAGTACAATAATTAAAACATAATATATAGATGAACATATGCAACAAGATATAAAGATGTTCTAGATATATATTTCGAAAAATAAATAAAGATTAATATTAAATTATGTAGATGAAAATGTATCAATTAAAGTTTTATTAAATGATCAACGGCTAATTGGATATTTGATCAGACTCAATTAAGAACTTTGGTTGACCATTCCCCACTTTGGACGGTCCAACGTAAAGGTCAAGTCTGGTCCAATTCCTTACTTGTCAATTGTCATACGTTTGATCAATCACATAAATTTTATGTGCTCCTTATTTCTTTCAACACTTCTAGATGTATGGCTTCTCTGACTAGCTTGCTTGGTCGGGTAGATTCGGGCAGGTTTAATGGTATCTCGTCCTTCATTTCTAAAACTATTTGTATAGCCCGGGTCAGGCCGGGTTTAGAACATCTATTCCAAGCTTGCAAGTACTTTTATTAAATTGGATTGATTTTAGTCTAAATTTTTATAAAATACGCTAAGAATAACTAGGTCAAAAAATGTAATAGTAAGTACAACCGATTATATCATTTAGAAATAAATTTCATAAAATTTAGTAACATTTCATATATATGAATCATAAAATATTGTTGGTAATGGGATATTGTGATTTTGTTTTTAACAAAGTAAATTTTGTTTTATCATTTTTTATCATTGGATTAATCATCATACCATTGATCCAATGATGATAAGAGGCAAAGTCATGAAAATTTTGTTTTTAACAAAATCACCATAAAATTTACCTTACTATATGGGGGAATGTTTATAAATGCACTGAAATTCAAGAATAATTTTAACCAAACTTTTGGATCCTAACTTATTTGACCTAATTAAGATTCACAATTATAAACCCATGTGCTCTAGTTCAGTCGTTCAATTTCTTACGATCACGCTCTCACCAACTCATGATTCAAACTCTCAAACGAATCGTTCTCCAGCTCACAATTTCGAACGATTTCCTTGATTTCTGGAGCTACGTTGATCTCAAATCTCACGATATCAAAACGTCTTCAACAAAGATTCAAAGTTTCAATAATCGAATCATCTTCTCGTAATAAATTTTCTACTTCTCATCTACAAAAAGGTAAAGTAAATGAAACCTAAGTCTATTTGAAATACGATTTTGCACTACTTCATTGAACACTGATTTTGTTGCAAAATACAAAAAATATGGCACCAAAAAGAGGAGTTAAGCAAATTATTGTTGTCAAACAAACAAATAAACAAAATTTTCCAACCAGAAATTCACTATCCCCAAAAAATGAAGCTTAAATACAACAGAATGAGGCAACTACAAATGCATATTAGATTGAAATCAATTATTAAAATAATTCAATCTTGTAAGAAATTGGTAAGTACATGGTAAGAGTGACAATGAAGTCACACATCTGAAAAATATCGTAATCTGGTAAGAACCTAGTAGGAATTAAAAAAATAAACTATTATGGTGTAAAATTACTACAAAAGCAATAAAAATAAAAAAATTAGTTGAATAAAGTTATGATTAATCTGGTAGATATCTTGTAGAAAGCTAGTAGGAAGTAAACAAACCATTGTCATGGTAAGGAATTACAACAAAAGCAATAAAGAGACAATGAAAGCTATGTTGTAGGAAACGGGTAGGAGAAACTATTCTATTAGCTACCTAGTACAAAAGTAATAAACAAACAACTATAAGTCTGAAAAGTAAATGAAAATACATGAGAAAGTGATCACAATACACGAGATATAAAAAACTATAGAAATTTGAATTTGGAAAGAACCTGGTAGGTATTTGGTAGGAATAATAAATTGTCAAATCTGATAAGAATTTGCTAGGATACACAGTTCTATTAGATAGCTAGTACAAAGCAGTAAACACACAATTATAAATCTTAAAAGTAAATGAAAATGCATTAGAAAAATGATTACAACAATACATGCGATATAAATATCTAAACAGTGTTAAATCAAGTAGGTATACAGTAGGTACATGGTAGGTATCTAGTAAGAAAAACAAACTATGTCAAATCTAGTATGAATCTGGTTAGAATCTAGTAGAAATCTGGTAAGTACTTGGTATGAACATAAAAAATCCTATAAAGTATTCAAAAAAACAAAAGTCATGAAAACAACTTTTATAATGATGCATGTGAAATCTAACTCCATCATTTCACATGTGTGAGGCAATACAAGTTCATCTTTTCATCAAACCAAGAAATTCATGTTGGAGTTCATGTTGCCTCGAACTAAGACGTCATAGAGTTCATAACAGAAAATTCCCCCAAAGGTGTGATAAAGATGCAAGAGGAATCCATTTTCGGCAATTTCATTACAACCAACAATGAAGAGAGTGAGGATAATATTTTTCAAAAATTATTATGACTTGTTTAATTAGCTATAATTTTATTAAGAACATGAACACGTTGTGTTTTTCTCTTTTAGTGAATTTAGAACAAGTTTGTAATAGCTTATTCAAGAACATGGACAAGTTATTTTTTCGTTTTTATGAACAAGTTTGTAAATTCAGTACTTTATGTTGGGAAAGTTTGCCACACATTTGAAGATGGAAAACAAAGTAACACAATATGGTATGAAACTAGTAGGAGCATGGTAGGGACAATTCTTCCAATGAAACCTAACTCATAATCAATAAAAAAACAATAACTAAGAATTAAACATCAATGAACTAGGTAGGTAATTAGTAGGAAGAACAAATTGTGTCAAATACAGTATAAATCTGGCAGGAAGGAACCTTATAATTTATTGAAATTTTGTTAATTCCACCAATTTTATGTTTGTAATAGGATTCCACTATATTTCATGATTTTACTAATATTCTACTAAATGCATTCAATTTTTTTTAACTATTCAGTATCTGGTAGGAACCTTATATTTCATTGAAAGTTTGTTTAGTCCACCAAGTTTATGTTTGTAATATTTTTCTACTATATTTCATGAATTTTCTAGCATTCTATGAAGTACCTACCAGATACCTAGCACATACATTCAAAAACTATTTTTCAATTGTTCAATATCTGGTAGTAACCTTATATTTAATTGGAAGTTTTATCAATTCACCAAGTTTATGTTTGTAACACGTTTCTACTGTATTTCATGAATTTACTAGCATTGTCAGGTACCTAACTACAAATACCTACCAAATACATTTAAAATCTTTTTTTTAATTGTTCAATATCTGGTATGAACCTTATATTTCATTGGAAGTTTGTTCAACCCATGAAATTTACGTTTGTAACATGTTTCCGCTATATTTCATTTAACAATCTATCAGATACCTAATACAAACCTACCAAATAGCTTCACAAATATTTTTTTCAACTGTTCGATATCTGTTTGGTACCTGGTAAGAACCATGCATTTCATTGTTATTATACAAAACAAAATTTCAAAAGCTGTAAACAAATAAAATTATGAATTCAAATAACTATCATCATCCTACCAGATAACTATCAAATACGCAAAAAATGAAAATGCAAAATCAAATACAGATTTGATAAAAAGGCATCAATATCTTCGATTATTATCATTCAAAATAGAAATTCAAAAGCTCTAATCAAACAAATAAGTGCTGAATCTAATCAAAACTGAATCAAATCAAAGCTTAATGAACTTGAAAGAAAAGTTCCAACAACTTTATATCTAACAATCTTCAAATTCTCAATCTAAGATCCAAAACAATGCAACAAAACTGGAAGACTTTGCATTCTGTTGAATCAAAATAGAAATTCAAAACTCTAGTTACAATAAATTAAATTTAGGTATGATTTATATTTTGAGATGAGAATTACGAAGAACAACTAGAATTCAAAAAGAGGAACTAAGTGACTGAAATAGAGATCGAAACATAAAATCAGAGAGAAATAGAAAGAGAGATTGAAGCGGAGAATCAAAGGATAAAAAAACTGATATATCGAAACCTAGCAAAGAGAATTGTTTGAGAGAGAACAATATAGAGATGATTGAATCTAGTTTAAAGAGAATGCGTAGTTGTTCGTCACTTTTCTACTGATAATATAAAAGTTCTAAATATGAACAGGTATTGTCAGTACCGCTTATCAAATAGAAAAAGGATGATAACTGGAAGTATACAGTTGCGATTTAGTTTTAAAAGATATTGATCCCACAGGGAAGGAATTCGGTTCTAATGATCAACTAGAGTTACGGAACAAAAGAAAATAAGTTAAGGGTTTTGAATGGTAGATTGATGAATGGATAGATACATGAACAGATTAGAGAAGATGCAAAACATATAGATGTTCCCTAAGAACAAGTATGGTGGAGTAAAATATGCAAAATAATCAAGAATGTTTTATGTACTAGATAACTTCAACAAAATCGGCTCTAGACGCCTAAATATCCTATAATTCACCGCAGAGCAACACATGAAATGAATTTTTTAAATCTAGGGTAAACGAATTATGAAACTTATAAAAACCTAAACAACAATAATACTATGCTTAGTACGGGTCGCTCTCACATAGCCATATTTAGCAAGTTACCACTCCAAAAATGTTGACTCACTAAACAGCATTATAATCACAGATCCAGTGATTATACGTAATCTTGTTAACCCCGAAACTACTCTTAAAGTCAACTTGAAAGTATATAACTTCATTAATATAAGTGACGCAAGATGAAATACTCGTTATGATACATAAACATATCATAAACTTCAAATTAGAAAGTATAAGTAGAAAACAAAGTAAAGTTGTAAAGTATGCAAGTGAAAGCTAAAGTTGATAAAACCATATCCATTCTTTAATGGGAGTCGTCAATTCTCGCAAATCCTAATTCTACTTTAAATTCGGTCTCGACTCGTACAGAACCTCCGTTAGGTATTCCTTGTGAATATTGAATAAATGAATGTTGAAGAACAGAAACTTTTATTGATAAGTGCTTTGCAATTACACTTATACAACAATCGCTCGAATTTGTGGAGAAATCTAGTGATTGAAACAAGAATCGAATCACTTATACATTTCTCTCTCTAACATTTTGAACTTAGCGAAATCTATATAACTTTCACTCTCTATCTCATACCATTTGCTACCGCTTACGACATCACCTTACTACTTTTCACTATATGCAATATGCACGAAATCGGTTGATTTGAACCTCTATTTATAGAGTGTGAAAGGTTGTGTTTATCCAAACGAATAGTCATGTCCATTCGTGAAGGGTTGCATCATCTTTAATGTGATTGGATGCAAGATTTTTTTTATCTTCAATGGATAGGCACCTTTTCGTGGTTCATTGTCTCCAAAAGGTGTCTTTTTGCCTGACAGTTGATGGCGGTTGATAGCGGTTGATCATTCTTATCCGGCGATTGGAAGTTGAGAAGAGTTGATCAAACCCGTCACGATTCGCGAGCGTGACATACATGTCGCGATCGTGAATGTAAGTTGGTAACCTACTTCTTGTGAAGAATGATAAGTCGTGATCGTAATAGATAGTCATGAGCGTGACTTGGCAAATCGCGAATAGAAATCATGATCGTGACATGGTCGTAACTTATGCTTTTCTTCATGATTCTTCTTTGCAACTTTACCGATCTTTGACAACTTCGATCCTAAGTCAATTCCTTTTATTCCACGCATTTTTTTGCACCTTTTTCACTCTTTTTGCATAGAATTCCATCTTTAATCATTTTACTTCCAAGATTCACCTAGTTTCTGCACTTGCATAAAAAACAACTACATACCACGTGAAATCTTTTATATGAAGTATAAAATGACTCTAAACTACATTGTTCTATGAGTAAAAATATCAAGATTATAAGTGTAATTATACACTTATCAGTAGTGATGATAATAAAATGCAGTATTTATAGAACGTATTGAGTGAAAATTGAAAACTTAAAATAGTTATAGAAGGTAAAGAATGAACAAAAGGGTAATTGAGTAAACATGAAACTTTTTTTTTAAATTTGCGCAAATGCGTTTATATTATTAAATTACATAGAAAAATTTTTACTCACTCTAGATGTGGTTCGAACCTTTGACCTATAGAGTTACAATGTCAATCTCTACCACTTAACTATCAACCTCGGGTAACTATGAACTTAAACCCTGCAAAACTAGCAATTATTCTATGTATGTTTTTCTTTTAAACTTTGCATTTGATTGCCATCACTTTGTTTTTTACAAAAATTATAAGTATTTTTTCATTAAATGGTTAGATTTTGCATCACTATTGCAATTGGAAAAAATTACACGGGCCAAGCTCTTTTATTTACACAATTTTAGATTTGAGCCGCCGGATTTTAAGATAAACAATTTTAATATAAATAGATCTGACTCGGCCAAGCTCTTTTATTCACACAAATTACAGAGAAATTAAATACTCTTCATCATCCCATTAAATAGTCTTTTTAACCTTTTAATCCCTTCCTAATTTAATTATCATTTATTGACTATTCCATCATTTTTCCATTTCTACCCTTATTATTATTAATAATCAATTCTATCCTTTATATTTAAGAATTTTATTTTATTTTTCTTTCAAATCTATCCATATTAATGATAATTAATTAATTTGGCGCAATAATCCTTTTTCATTCATAAATTTTAAAAAAGTGAGTATAATAAGGATAAGAAAATAATAATTAAAATGGAATAAAAATTTATATATACTAAATATAAGTAAAGATGGTTAAAGAAGTGATAACTTATTATTACTCGATTAGTCAATGTAATATATACAAAAGGTTAATTTAGTCTTTTTGTATCAATTCTTAATTTTAGGGAAAAACTCTAAAAAGACATTTAAATGAGATGAAGGGAGTAATTTTTAAGATTATAAAGTTTTTTTTAAAGAATAGGAATATACCATCTACACTGAAATTTGAATTTTTGAGCACATTTTAACTGATATATAACAAAATATCCTACCTAATCTTGCTGCAAGAGCGAGAGGAACACATAACAAAAATTTTAAAAATAACAATCGTGCAAACTATATTTTCTTAATTAAGCTACGTTTCATGTTCTTAGAGATCCACAACTACAAGAGTTCCACCAAACTCACACATAACAAAAATTTTAAAAATAACAACCGTGCAAATTATATTTTCTTAATTAAGTTACATTTCATGTTCTTAGAGATCCACAACTACAAGAGTTCCACCAAACTCCATAACACCGACCAGTTTCGTAGATCTTGAGCAATTTTGCTTAAAAGAGATAGATGTGGGCATCTAAAATGAAAAATCAACATGTATATTTGACTACATTCAAATGGAACACAACCCATCGATAACACTATTAAGATTATTGTGTAGTTGCAAATCCACTACCGAAGAAGATAATAACAAAGAAAATGGCCAATTAAATATTAGACGTAGATTATTCAACTCAAAATACTAAAATACGAAACTATATTGATCAAACACATACAAAATGGTTGGGATGAGGAAGAACAACACTTAAAGGAGCACATTCTTTCTCGTCTGAGTAAAAATTAATTTAGAGAAAGTAGAGAGAAACAATTGAAAGAAGATTTATAAAATTAAAACAAAATTTATTCACAGATTAAGGTATACATATATCATATAGATTTGTTTATCTACATTTGTCCAACCTAACCTCGATCCACATATTGAAAAATTATTTTGGTTTTGGACTGATTTATCCAATCTTTTCTTTAACAATTTACATTAAAAAAAATTCTCACTTCATCCGTATGTTATTCAAACCGAGACTTAAAAATTATATTCGATCTAATCCATTGAAGTAGAATACTCTTCATATTTCCTTAAAAATTCTAGCAAAAGTAACAAGACAAAAAGTGTAATAGTATAGTATAAGTTGAACATTAAACCTTCAAATTTTAGGTTCATTGAACTTGTTAAATAACTTGTTTCCAAGCTTGACTCGTGGGAATAGGCTTGAGTCAAGCCTGCAATACCCATTCCGTGAATAAAATTTTAACTTTTAAGAGAGGATAAAAAAATAAAATGATAGTATCCCATAAAGTATAACTCTCATAGTTAAAAGCTCAAATTAATGAAATATATACTCTGAGCACGGAATAAATTACAAATTAAAAAACAAATAATTTTCAAGATTAATTATAAAGTTAAACAGATTTTATTGGCAAATTAAGGAATACATGTATTATACAGATTCCTTTATCCATATTGTCAAAGAATCTTACATATGATATTCCTCTTCACATTAAGATCATTATTCATACCAAGTGAAAATACACAATTGGATTATTTTATTAGTCACCCTCTTCACATCAAAGAGCCAATGACCCCGGCAATAACGGTGGTTGGGTCGCCGAGCACGGCCGAGATAACGAATTGCATAGCCAAGCCAGCTATCTCACAACATTTCTGAACCTTCCCTTTGCTCTTACTATGGTTATGTGTTTGAAGTGTATTTTTCAAGCTTGGAATCCTATTCTCTAATTTCCTAGTATAGTCATTATTGTTAAAACCATTACTATTATTGCGACTATTATAACTAAAACTATAATTATAACTATTGTTATGATTACACGTAGGCTTCCCATAATCGGACCGTCCAATATAAAGATCATACCAATTTTCCACCAACATATCCTTAACACAAGCAACATGTAAGTTATACTTTTTGCAAGATGATCTATAACTCCAACTTCTCCCTTTTCGTCCGCATTTATGGCAAGTCGCACTTACCTTGCGATACAAGTAAAGCTTTGTATCCCCGTCATCAAGAACCGTTGGTAATTTCGCGCAACATGGATGGAGATCGAAGCCGCAATCTTTGCAATGGTAAACAAAACCACTTACATCCCTTTCACATGCATTGCAATAGCGAGCCTTGTCGCCAGGTGGCCGTGACTGGAACTGGAAGGAACATTTCGTGTAAAAAGGATGTATTATCGTTGTAGACGGAATTGCACAATGCATGTGTAAATCGAAATCACACTTACTGCATTTGTATCTCGACCCTATGCCTACTTCCTTGCACCCGTCGCATTTGAATGGGAATTCGGAGTAGTCGAATTTAAGAACGTGTTGGGGATGGCTGAAGTGAGATATTTCACTATACTTCATTGGAATTGTTTTATTGAATAAGAAAAAGAAAGAAAAATTCTTCTTTTTTTGTAGGGTTGAATAATGTGAATGGAGGTGTATATATAGAGGGGAACTAATGAAGAGATTAAGATCGGTAACTAGGATAAGTTGGCGTATGTTTGAAGCTAAGAAAGGAATTATGCTTGGTGATATTTGGTGATTGTTGGAAGTGATGAGAGTGAATTGGAATCCTAATATATGAGTATAGGTAGATGGGAAATTTATAGACATTAAGCATATATTTGGGTCATGTCCCACTTCATAAGAATATATACTCTCTTTTTATCTCAACTTTCTAGGAGATTAATTACTAATTAAGTAATTTGAATGGTTTACATTAATTAAACCCGTTCAACCGGAGAAACAAGTCGCATTTGATCGGGCCTCGCAAAATAATGTTATGTTTAATTCCACTTGCATAAGAATATGTGGACTATAGGCTGAGTTGCATTTGAGTTTGAAATTTTCGACCATGCTTCCTCATAAAATAATATGCAAAATTTTTGTTAAAATAGAAATAAATTATGATTTTATTAGTACACAAATAATTAAAAATTTTGATTAATTAAAAACATGTAATAGTAAACTACTGTAACAAAATGTTATTACATAGGGCAACTTAATTTAGTGCGACTTTATATTATATACTTAAATAAGTTGTTATGGATGTATGTATGTCTGAGGATCGAACCGGAGACATGAGTTTAGATAACCAGTCTTAGCCTATTATATCGTGGGACCATAATTACATGTTTGTGCCATATTTGACCTCTATTGAAATATATTTGTCCAAGTTACGGACCACTTAAACATGTCTAAAATCACCAAAAGATCATGATTTGAGTGTTTGAGGACTTGTCAAACAATAAATTTATTAAACAAATATTTTTAACAAAAAATTGTTTTGGATACATAAATAAGTAGTTACAACAGCAACTACAACTACTAATAATAACAGGTAAATCCAAAAGTTTATATTAATTAAAGGAAGAATAAAAGATGTATATATGATTACGTTGGTTAATATATGGATTAATTAGAATATTTTGAGGATTTATGCAGGTAGATCATGAGAAAACTAAAACATATACTTAGGAATTTCTTGAGAATAATCACTTACTTGGCGTCATTAAATTAAGTCCAATATAAAGAAACAGAATAATTTCACTTCTATCTCTGCAATTATCTTCCTGTCCTCTTCCAATTCATCCATTTTTTGACAGGGAAAAATTGAAAATTGTTTTAATCAAATAGAGGCAAAGACAAAATAATTCTGAAAAATTATACATTAACCTAAGAAAGTGATTATTCAAAAAAATAAATTGAAGCCATTTGGGTCATTGATGCTATTTCTGATAGAGAACAAATTCGTGTATATATCCTTAGGATGTATATCTAACTAACAAATTGGTCAATTGCATGATGAAAACTAATTCCTTCATTATTTTATATACATATAATATATCTTCAAGTTGAGAGAGCCTGAAGTTATAGGAGGCATATGTTTTTTCAAGAACCGATTCCTTTGGTAATTGAATTGGTCACTATTATTGGTTAAAGGATAACTTAGAAACAATAAGTGTAAAGTTTAGGTTTTTTTAATATGTAAAGCAAGCAATTAGGATACTATATCTTCTACATGTATTGGAAAGATGCAATTAATTTTAAAAATTATAAATGAATTATTGTATTATATATAACCCAATCTATTTATTATTTCTAGCAAAAATATTTAACTTATAAATGTACTTAGAATTATATAATGAAATTAAAATATATGGGTAAAGTGGTTGTTATTTCCATCCAAAATTTTGGAAAAAAATTAGAACTAATTAAACGGCACACAACACTTCCATCAATAAACATTAAATTTTTATTTTTATCAAACAAAACTATTACATACAATGAGGTTATATATGGGTAAAGTGGTTGTTATTTCCATCCAAAATTTTGGAAAAAAATTGGAACCAATTAAAAGGCACACAACACTATTATTATATGATGTCGTGGAATCCGAATGCAAGACAATCTGAACAGGAAACAAACCATTAGAGGACTAGGTCGGGCGAGCCGACATAACCATTCCAGTGTTTAAGTCAGTATTAGACATGAAGGGAAATGATAGAGAATTAATGGAAAGAATTAGTTACCAAGGAGTCTGTGACAATCCTCCAGCATCTTTAGCATGTGCATTATAAGTTTAGGTGTGATATGGAATAGAAGTTGTTTTTGATGATGTGGTAATAATTTTAAAAAAAAGAGAATATCTATTCATAAGGTAAGAATAATAGATTGTCTATTCCATTTTAAAGTATATTTATTGTAGATAATGTCTGTTTGGTTATCTACATCTAGACAATCAAATAGACATCGTCTACAATTAATTATGACAAATTGATGCTACATCATATAGGGAATATGAGCTAGACAAGCTACTAAAGATGTGTTTTCAAATTGATTAACTATTACTTCTTACATGTTAAGATAAATTTGATAATAGCTAAGCTACTAAAGATGCTCTAACTATGAACATATGATCGGATGCCATGTGGCAGTTTTAGAAATTGACGGGCTTCATGGACTTTTCTCGTTCATTGAACTTTCAGATCCCTTGCTAACATTATAAAATACACTAAGACGAAATGTGAGCTTGATATACCTATTATATGCAGATTTTTTTTTTTGTATAAATTAATGTATTTGATTATTTTCTTCTCCATCAATATCATATCCATAAGCTTTGTCCTACTACATCATTGACTGTCGACGTATACGCATACTTATCCTTTTTAATTAGTCATCCTTACGATTCCTAATCCAATTGTAAAATGCTATTTTTTTTGTCACTTGTATTCCAATATTTATTACTATAATTTTGATTTCAGCAACTAAAAATTTTTCATTAGTCATAGTGATGAACAATGTGTGCTTCGCATGAATTTTTTGACTGGATAAAATATAAAATAAAAGTTCTTTTAATTACATATTTTTTAACATAAAATTCAAAAATATTCTAATGAATATAAAATGAAAATTGCTATCTTAAAGTTTTTTTTAATTTGATAATCTTACTCATAACTTCGAACAAATATGAAAATTTTCTTGCAACTTATATACGCATATACATATAGACAAAAAAATTGGATCCTGTATCGTCTCATTTATGATCTATGTGTACAAGACTGGCCTGAATTTCTTAATAGACCAATCAAAACTATAAAATGCTAATAAAAGTTTAAAATACCTTTTTGTTTCTCTTTATTAGAAGATAAAACTATTTTTTGCTAAATTTTAACAAGTTTCAAATTTTGATTTAAGTCAACAAAAATGTTAAAAGGAATTAAAATAATTTCAGACAGAACTGGTTTGAGATCATTGAAAGGCCCTTTGGTATTGTTTTTCAAGCTTATCTCAGCAAATTGCTCTTACAAACTTTTTCTAAAATTACATATTTTGATTTTAAACAATAAATTTTGATAATTCAAACTATTAAATTAACCTAGAATTCTGCATTGTTAGTAAATTGGGTCAAGTCGGGTTTTTCTTTATGAGATTGGAGGGTAGGTGTAGGAACGCGATTCAGGTAGTAGATCAAGGTCCAACCCATTATCGAGCCCATCTCACAAATTAAGTTGTCATTCTCCAACTTGCTCACTTATGTTGTTGTGCTGCTTGCTTACCTTTTTTTATTTTGATCTCATGAACGAATTTCTCTGGTATTCTATGACATATGAACTCAAAAATATGTACGATTCTACTAAAGGGTTTTATCAGTTTGAAGCATGGGTCGCCTAAGTTGGAAAAACTTAATAGTTTTAAGTTACTTTTAAAAGCTTTTATCTTACATGAAAAATTTAAAGAGATTTATTTTGGTTCATATTGAAGTGTTTCTTCACGGGCTTCAAAATTATCAGAGAGAAAATGTATGATCTAACGCACTTGAGATAAATGGTTAAGCTAGGAATCTTTCATTACTTTTACAGAGTAAATAATATTTGGTCAAAAAGTATCTATGACTTTTAATATATCATATCTAAAATTGTATATTTTAACACTAATTAAAATCCTAACAGCTATTTTTACTTACCATAAATGTGCAACAATAATTTTCTTATTTAATGCAAAAACGTTTTTTTGTTTAAAAGTTCATCAGCTCTTTTCAACAACTATATTTTTTGCTATCATTTTCAGCACACCTCAAATATTACGAACTCTTTCTCCTGGATATATTATCTCTTTGTTCCTGTTACCGTTTCAACATTTCGAGATGAAAAAGTCATTCAATCTTAGGAGGGTCTACCAAGTACCATGTAAAGACAATGGATTGCACGACTCCACTTGCTTAACTATTCTCCTATTGATGTATTTTTCTCTTTTCAGGTCAACAGGTCGTGAGCGTGTATGTCCAACCTATCATTTTCCAACAATTTCCAACAAGTTTTCCCTAAAACATTAGGTGTAAAATGTTATGTAAGGTCATTCTGCATTTGTTGCATAGTGGATTGATCTCATTGATACAGTTCGGAGACTTTAATCTCATTTCATTTGTAATGAATCAGCTTAACATAAGTTTGCATGATATGAGCAAAAAAATGTTTCTTATATTAATGAAGCAATCTTAATATTTGATTTAGATGTTTTACATTGTATTAGAGTTAAGTGCGCAATGTTTGGACGAATTGACCTCCATGAGACACTACACCATATATGGGCTTTGCCAATTAAATATCAAAGTGTTGGCACTAAAGTGTTACCATTTTAATATAAGAAATTAACTTGTGCCAACACTTATTTGTTAATGTTGACAAAAACCTACCAATAATAACACATTTGTTACAATTATAAAAGTGTTGGCAAATAAGTGATAAAATTGGGGCGGGAAGTGCCAAAATCTTAAAGGACAATGAAGAAATAAAAAAAATTAAATTAATCGATAAAAAATTATGCTCAGAATAAAATCATCATCTCACTTTCCTCTCTTCTTCAAAATTAAGCATAGAAAACCCTAACTCAAATCACTTCTCGTCTCTAATTTTTCAGCCTCTGCAGCTGTCGCCGCCATTCACCACCGTCTTCTCTACCTCATCTCTTTTCTCGCCTTCTTCACCCGTTTGTCGTCGATGCCTCACAATCGCTTCAAGGTTGCAATAGCCACTGTCGGTCTATCGCTCAACCTTTGAAGGCGGCGATTTCCGTTTCTATTTGGGTTCTTTCTTGGCCGGAACTGCTAACTCGTCGCCGTTGTCGTCTCTCTCTATTGGTTATACACCAGGTATGTATGAACTTAAGTTTCTTACCTTTGCCTTGAGTTTGTGAGGATTGGGTTTTCTATTTGATGTTCTGATAAAAATTAATCATTACTGCCAAATTGTAATGGATTCTTAGAGTAGCAGTAGCTCCCTGGATATGGCGATTAAATAGCTTAATTGGTAATTAGTTGATGAATTTAGTAAGAATTTTTTCAACCCTATACTTATCAACTGCCAAATTGTAATGGATTCTTAGAGTAGCAGTAGTTCCCTGGATATGGCGATTTAATAGCTTAATTGGTAATTAATTGATGAATTTATTAAGAATTTTTTCAACCCTATACTTATCAATGGTTTATAGCCTACGGTGATCATGTAGCTTGGAAGGAAATTTTAAGTCTAAATCTGAAGGTGGATTAGTTGTAAAAGATTTAGTTGCAATGTTGCATGGAATAAGGCTTCCATTGGGAGACATATATGGTAATGACATAACAAACTCTACGGGGTTTCTTGGGCTGTTAAGAAAAAATTGAGAAAGTTAACTTTTTGGGCTCTAATTAGCCTCTTGATGCAAGTTGGTGTTGGAAGGGGTTGTTAAAGATTGGATATGAGTTTGAGAGCTTAATTGGCTATCTGTTGGTAGATGGATCCATTTTCTTTTTCTAGTTTAATCCATGGATTGATGGTTATAGTTTTAGATTTGTTTCTAAATCTTGATGTTCATGACACTAGCATTAATCTTGATGAGGTTGACTGGCTTTATTGGACTGTTGGAGAAGAACTGTGAGCTGGATAATAAGAAGGTTGCTGGAAAAATCCATTTTGTCACTTGTGATGGATTTTGGTGCCTGGTAGTATAATGATATAATTGTCCCCGTGGAGACATTTCACCTGAATAACATGTTCCAAAAGGTAATTAAACATGATCAAAGTTTCGACTTTGATCGTGTTCCTGCTGTAGTTGAGTTATGCAAGCAAGCTGGTGTTGATCTAAGCATAGAACATAGCTATGGATCTGAGCTATTGTCTAGGAATATTGACTTTGTAGGAAATGAAACTTTAAGAGCATGGGAGTTACTTAGGTCAGGTGTGAAAGGATGTTAGTTTATCCAGCAAAAGTTTGCAATTATTGTTCATAAATTCATGTTGGGCTGTCTAGTCACAAGGCTCACCTGTGCAGGGTTTTTAAGTATGAGAATTGGTGTGGATCACACTTCTGACAGAAGGCACAAGTAGATGATATAGTACTACCTAAGATTGTTTGGTAGCGAAGACCTCAAGATCCTCCATTGCTCGTGGACATCGAGAAATCCCCTTCACTTATTGTACTAATTTATCAGCTAAGTGGGCTGCAATGAAGGACAAAACATCTTCTGTTCGAGGAAAATTAAAGGTTCTCGTAACTTCCACATTATGAATGAGTCAGTAAAGTGAATAATCCATTATTTTTGTGTCTTTGCACTTATTTTAGGTCTCTAGTTTGAGAGCTCCTCGTCATGCAGCATACAAATAAGTTTTTTGTGGAACTGCCTTGGTAGAGTTCTCCACAGAGGAAGAAGCTGAAAACATTTTGAAGCAAAGTTTGGTTTTTGACAGTGTATAATTGTTATTACCCTTAACGGTGTACAATTGTAGAGTTCTCCTCCTATGCACTTATCTCATGAAATGAAATAGACAACAACATAAATCATATTATTAATTGTTATTACAACAAATGTGAAATTATAATATTTTATTAAACTTTTAAGACTTTTGTAACTTTTAGACTTGCCTCCCACTCAGTGCTTCCCAGTCTTGAAAAAGCTACTTGTTGTTCTTAGCCATGGAGTCGGTCTTCAAAGGTAAAGTTTTCCCCTAATTCTTCTCGACAGTTTAGCTCTTTATCCATAATGCATAACCCCAAGCTTATTTTTCTGGTGTAACTTAAACACTAATTGAATGCAACATACGCTCATGAAAGAAACATCTTCACATGGACAGAATTGAATCATGTTCTGATTTTATATGGCATAAGAGATGCTACGTATAACTAAGGCTTAATACATGTTTAGCTACCTGAACTTATCCCAAAAAACCTGCTGCCCCCCTGAACTTTCAAAATGACCCCGCAGCTCCCTCAACTTTAAAAAAATGACCCCGTAGCTCCCTCAACTTTTAAAAAATGCACCACTTTGCTCCCTCTATGCCATGTGTCATCTTCTGGTTGGTTTGACTTTTCAAAGATGCAATTTTTCTGATTTTTTCCCTCCAATCAGAAGTTGACACGTGGCATTGAGGGAGCAAAGTGGTGCACTTTTTTAAAGTTGAGGGAGCTACGGGGTTATTTTGAAAGTTCAAGGGGGTAGCAGGTTTTTTGGGACAAATTCAGGTAGCTAAACATGTATTAAGCCTATAACTAATTATGTCTTCCATAAGAAGTGGATAACCACCAAGAGTATAAGATGTTGCATTGTATAATTTCTGTAAGGCATTTTATCTTTAAATACTAATATGGCATTGGCAAGTGCATGAAAAGGACTTCTTCTCAAAAACTTAGTTGTAGAAGGTTTAATTAGCGGTGAAAGAATAATAGGCTAAATTTGTTCAAAGTGAGTTTACAGAGTACTTATGGCTCAAAATGGAAGCATCAAAACTGATGACATTGAGGATGATGCTGATTTTTTCAGGCAATGACCATCCTTCAATTTCGATCTGTTGGTAAGTCCACAAACTAATACAATTTTAATCAATTTTCCAATGTGATTTCCAGTCCTCTATTTATGCATATACTTTTGTATGCATAGATCTAGCTCCTTTATGTTGATTTTGATCTATATGAAGAATTATTTACTTTCTTCCCAAAAAAGGAAAAGGGAGAACCTATTGAAAGAATTTCTTGGTTGGATGAGATAAAAAAAACAATTAAGTAGCGAAATGGAGGAAGAGATGGAGGACAAAATGAACCAAAAGATGGAAGAGAAAATGAACGAAAAGATAGCGTGGTTTGATAGGAAGTTGGTATAAGATAATCAATCTTCAAATCTCAATTTGGATGCCTTTGGTGACTGTCCAAGTGATAATGATAATATGTCTTCCAAAGAGAGACAAGAATAGTACTTTGTGAATGTTATGATAATACTTTTTTGATATCACTAGTTCATTCAACTAGTACTTCATGGTTGCTATAATTAGTACTTCATGGATGTCACTAGTTTTTGTTACTGAATTGTGAAACGTGAATGTTATTTAATGAATTATATTTTGATTTAACAGGATTGCAATCGTATGATATATATACAAATGTAGAATAAAGTGTACTATGTTGGCTAATCTATAAAAGTGTTGGTAAAACAAAAAAGTTAACAGTTTGAATATGTTGTTATTTACAAGAGAAAATGTTGGCTAAAAGAAAAAATGTATTAATGAAAAGTGTTGGCATTTATAGTAAAAGTGTCATTATATCAAGTGAAAGTGTTATTTCCAGATGCATTTACCAACACCTAAAAAGTGTCATCAAAAGATAATCAAATGTTACTATAGCGTTCTATGCTAACATTTTTTACCATGTAGCCAAAAATGACCAAAAGTATCGGTATAGGAAGCTATAGCCACATTGCACTTCCCGACTCTTTTTTCTAGCAAAAGTGTAGGCATTTCTTCTAAGCCAACACATTTTTGCTTTTATACGACACTTTTTCGGTGTTGGCAGAACCAATATATGATGTGGTGAGATGATGAGGCACCCGATGAAAAATTTGTTAGGGAATAAATGTGGTAATTCCCGTACTACCAGATTAATGGAATGCGAAAATAACAACGGAAAAATAACACAATATTTGATAACGGAGTTCGGCCAATTTCGCCTACCTCTCCGGAGCTGCTGCAGACTTTATTTATGGAGAAAGTTACACAGTGTTTACAAAACTCTCACCTCACACCCAATTATCCCCGAGAATTTTTAGAGAAATTCTCTTAAAGAAAAAAAAACCTTAATAGGTGTAATCAAAGGCGCAAAAATTACTAGACTTAATTTTTGCTTGACCCGCTTTTGATCTTCCTCTCTACTAATTTTTCTCTAACTCTCCAAATGCTCTCAAGCTCTCAAATTTGTGATGATCATTTGCTTTGCAATTCATCCTCTTTATAATGAAATGTTGAAGCATAGAGACAAAACAACTTTCGGTGATGGCTCCCAAAAAATCAACTTTCGGTGGCTTTCGGTTACTTTCGGTGGCTTTCGGTGATGGACCCCGAAAAAACAACTTTCGGTGGCCCCACATGTGACTTTCATAACAATCTCCCACTTGAAGACTGATTTCAATCTGTCATCACATCATAAAATCTGCTACAGCTCTTCTTTCTATCTGCATCTACTGCAGGCCCACTGAAGCTGAACACAGCTTCAGTTTGTCTATCGTCACCGTCTTTGTTAACATGTCTGCTGGATTTTGAGCTCCACTGATCTTCTC
>CATIWQ010201045.1:0-18443 GCA_949673415.1 Euphorbia schlechtendalii | reverse complement strand
CTGACATCAAACTTGTAAATACGTAATACTCACAATAACCTTGGACAATTGTTAGTAAAGTATAAGAAATGATAATGTATAATAACAAAAATATCAAGAAAAATTTTCAAATTCTTTGATTTTTTAATTTTATTCAATGTTTTTTGGATTTTAAGGTGTTTTTACAAATGCCCCCCGATACTTAAAGAACACAAAGTCCTCATTGTGAGACATTATAAAAATCAAATTTTAAACATACAACTAAAATAAAATAAAGGAAAGAAATTGAACCGGTTTACTCCTCAGAACTTGAATCTGGTGGACTCGGATATATTTAAAAATTTTGCATTCGGAAGTATTTATTCAACTTCCTGTTCAATGAAATATCTCAGATCCAGTGATATAACATGATATTGTTAACACAGAAACTACTCTTAAAATTAATTCCAACACATATAACTTTATTAATATAAAAGACTTAACATGAAATACGCATTATGAAACATAGACATATCAAAAACTTTTAAATAGAAAGTATAAGTAGAAAGCAAAGCAAAGTTATAAGGTATGCAAGTGAAAGCTAAAGTTGATCAAACCGTATCCACTCTTTAATGGGAGTTATCAATTCCCGCAATTCCTGTGTCTGCTTTGCAATATATCTCGGCCCATACAGAACCTCTGCTAGGATGCTATTCTTTGCGAATATCGAATAAACGAATATTGAAGAATGAAAAATTTTATTGATAAGTGATTTGCAAGTACACTTATACAACAATCGCTTGTGAATATAGAGAAATCTAGTGATCGAAATAAGGATTTGAATCACTTAAACATTTTCTCGCTAACAGTTATGAACATAACGAATTCTTTATCTATACACATACTATATCTCTTTATAATTGCATTCTAATGTTTTCCCTCTGGTTGCCCATGAAATTGTGAGGTCTTGAAGCCCTATTTATAGAGTTCAAAGGGTTGCGTCTATCCATACGAAGAGTTGTCTCCATTGGTGAATGATTGCATCACTTCATTGTGATTGGTTGAGAAGCTTCATTCTAATCCACAATGGATAGGCACCTTTTCATGATTAGTTGATTTCTCATAGGTGTCTATTCGTTGGTAGTTTATGGCGGTTGATCATCCTTATTTGGCAGTTGGTAGTTAAGAAAATTAAACTAGAAAACCATCCAAGTCACAACTAAGATATACAAGTCACGATCGTGAATCTTTGATTGGCAGATTTCTATTTTTAAGAAGAACAAGTCATGACCGCAAATGGTTATCGCGACCATGAATTGTATTTTTCTTCAGAATTCTCCTTGTAACTTCATCGATCTTTGACAGCTTTGATCCTAAGCCAAATCTTTAAGTTCCATGCATCTTTTTGCACATTTTTCACTCTTTTTTTCATAGAATTCCACTTTAGATCTTTTTACTCCCAAGATTTACCTAGTATCTGCATTTGCATAAAAAACAACTACATACCACGTGAAATCTTTTATATGAAGTATAAAAATGACTAAAACTATAGTGTTTATTGTATAAAATTTATATAATAATAAGTGTAATTATACACTTTTCAGCGGCATGTCCCTAGGGGCATTATGGTTTCTATCCAAACACTAGGAATGCCATCCTCCAACAACCTAGAATGGCAGAATTATGGCAACAGTTCTTGGCCACTCATGGTGGTCACCTAAGGAACATATACCCTACACAACTGATAATTGGAGATGAAGACAGCATACCCCCAAACTTCGCCATGCCGTAGTTTGAAAAGTATGTGGGATCTGGCAACCCGCGTGCTCACTTAACGCATTATCAGATGGTGATTAGAGCATTAAGGGTCAGCGAACGAATGATGGCTAAGCTTTTCATCGTCATCTTGGGCCATTTAGTCAATGAATGGTACATCAACCTTCCGCTGGACATAGCCATTGATTGGAATTGCCTTGCTCAAGCTATGATGGGGCATTATGGTTTCAACTCTCAAATGGAAACCATAATGCAACATCTGGAGGCTATAAGGCAAGAGTAGGGTGGAAGCTTCAAATCCTATTATATGCGTTGGATGGCCACACAAGTCAGGCTTCAGGCTTGCTTAAGTCTACCGAAGATGATAACCAAGCTTCTAGATGGTGCACTTCCATCATACCGGAATAAGTTTGGATCAGACATCTTCTCGAGCTATCAAGAAGTGTTTTAAGCAGATAGGATGGAGCATTTTGAATCCATGGATACGTCTATCATTTTTGCGCCTCTCAGCCCACCGCTTCATGTCGTCCACTCATAGAGTTTCAAAATATAAAATTAACCCTAAAGGATCTCCTAAGCATGCCATGATTTATATTATCTAAGTTGAAACCAAGGTATGAATAAGTATGACCCAAAGTATAGCAACTCCTATATAAGGTAACCAATATCTTAGGTCTGAGGATACTTTTACTGCTACTGCAATAAGACATGACACCAACACATGGATGTAGTTATTTTTGAGTGTCTATCTTATAGCGGTCTCTAATGTATTACCTGAATATATTCATGTATTAACTCAAGGTACCACCTTCAGCTCGTGAGATCGGTTGCTTGGATCTAATCCAAGGAGTAAGCCTACGCATGCTAGTATGTCCGCTTTATTGATGTTCAGTGTCAATGAAACTATGACTAGGGATATTTAAACTATTCATGGTAACACGTATGTGTAGTTCTCACACCACATGGCTCCCACTATGTCCTTGCACTTTTGCACTATGATGTAGTCATGAACTTTGTCTTATCAATGTACATATATAATACCACATATATATGTAACTAGCAAGATGCATTGATAAACAACAAAGATGCCTCTATTATTAATAATAATCAAAAACTATTTGTACATTATAACTAATTAAGAAATATCGCCCTAATTTCCTCTAGCTCATATATCATGTCTAACAATCTCCCACTTGCACTAGAGCTAATTGCCCATGTGCTTCATGTTATACTCGTTAACATGCTGGTTATGCTTAACTTGAGTCAATGGTTTTATTAGCCCATCGACTAGATTCTGATTCGTTGGTATGTATTCTAAGCTTATATCCTTTCTAGCAACTATCTCTTTAATGAGATGGTACTTTTTGTGTACATGTCCATTTCTCTGACGAGACCATGGTTCCTTTGCCTAAGCAATAGCTCCATTGTTATCGCAATAGATCGCTATTGGATTTACAATGCTGGACACCACACTTAGTTCACCAATAAATCCCTTTAACGAGATAGCTAGCCTAACTATTTCTGAAGAATCTATACACTCGGATTTAGTGGTTGAATCAACAGTTATATCCTATTTGAACCTTTTCCAAACAACTGCCCCTCCATTTAACATAAACATATATCTTGACTGAGACTTTTAATCTTCCCTATCAGACTTAAAACTCACATTAGTGTATCCCTTCACAGAGAGACCACCTTCTCCATATACCAAACACATATCCTACGTAAGTACTTAAGGATAATTTTAATGGCCATCAAGTACTTCTCACCTAGGTCAGATTGAAATCTCCTCATGACGCTCAACGAATGTGAGACATCAGGCTGTGTGTATACCGTAGCATTCATGATGGATCCTATCACTGAGGTATAGGGTATTCCTTTCATGTGCAGTCTCTCTTGTGTTCTCGGACACTTAGATTTAGAAAGGTTAATCTTCTGAGATATTGGGAGATAACCCTTTCTTGATTGCTCAAGGTTAAATCTAGCATGGCTACCCCGCGAGCCTACGAGCTCACAGGCAGCTAGCGCACAGGGTAGCCCACGAGCGCTGCCGCAAGGTAGCGCTTGCCGGTAAGCTCGCTTGAGCGTAGCATGGGTTGAGCACAAGCCGCTAGGGCTTACCTTGTGGCAACCCGCGGGTACCTATACCCGTTCAGTTGACCTACTAGACATGGGATGGTATTTGTCCCATCCCATATCGAGTTTTAGGGGGAGTCTATCACTCTCCTGTTTTCCCTATAAATAGGCTTCAAAGCCTCTCATTATTGACATACAAAACACCAAAAAGCTTTGAGCTTATTTTCTCTCTGATTTCTAATCTCCTTTTCTTTTATTATGCGAGAACCTCTACAAGTTTCTCTAAACAATTTGAAGAGTTCTTTTAGAAGGTTCTAAGTTTAAGTGAGCTTTCGACTTTGGTTTTCGGGTTGATTTACGAGTAGTCTAACAGCTGCTATCAATTGATGGGTTCTACCTCATCAAGGTTTTGGTTAGTGAAGATTCATGTGGATCAAGTCATAGAGGTTCTCCTAGTTTGGAAGCTTGTGCTATAGAAATTTCTCAAAGGGAATGCCGCTACCAAAAGATAGATCATGCACGCATCACATGGTAATGCTCTAATCTTTAGATGCTAGGTTTCTTTTATATGTTTTATAAACCTAAAAGCATCTACGGAACATTTTAATTTAGGTTATATCAATCATGGTATGCATAAGAGATCCTTAGGTTAATTTTAAGTTTTGAAATTCCTCCTTGCAATGTTTGCATGTTCAATTACTATTTTGATTAACCAGTAATAAGTTGAATTTAGTTTGCAAACTTTCTATTCAAATTTGACTGTCAATTTGGGAAGGGTACCCTAACTAGAGTTAAGTGGTAGTTAAAAAGAAAGGTACTTTCTGTAAAAAGTGTCTACCCACTGTGAAGGCTACTACGCCTAAGTAAGGAACGAACACTAGTGGATTTGAGATCAAAGAAGTTTTTGGGGGACTAGAGGTAGGCTCGGGGCCGAACCAGTATAAAACTAGGTGTTGAAGATCTAAACTTTCGCTTTAGCTTTATCGTGTTCAAACTCATTCATCATTCTTTCTGTTCTTATCTTTTTGCTTGAAAAATCACTCCGAGCTGAGTAGAGTACTCAGTAAGCAGTTGAAGATAAACTTTCTAACGAAGCTGAGTAGTTTATAAGTTTTTAGACCCGCTCAGCATAGCATCTCTCAACACACATCTAAAAACATAACTTGGTTTAAACATTTTTATAAATCCAAAAAGTAACCAAGAAACGCATTCGCCCCCCCTCTATGGTTGTTTATTAGCTATATAAGGACCAACAAGTGGTTCCAGAGCAAGTGCTCAACTTATTGACTAATCGTCTTTGAGTTAAAGATCCATAAATAGCTTACAACAACAACAATTTTGGCTCAGGTTAAACAGTTCTCCTTAAGGAGGGAATGTCTATAACTGGGCCACCTCTATTTGATGGTAATCACTACTTGTTTTGGAAAAACCACATAAAAAATTTCACTCAATCTCAAAGCATGCAGGCATGGCTCATAATCGAGCTTGGCCCTAGAGTTCCTACTGTTATGAGGAATGAGGTTCGTGTTCCAGTAGATCTAGAGGACTACGATGATGTTGATCTTAGGCTTCTCAAAGAGAATGCCGCAGCGATTAACTACTTACGTTGTGTGCTAGATCTTACTAAATTCAACAGGGTCTTGGGCAATGAGACAATATAGGAAATCTAGAGAAAGTTGGAGATTACCTACGAGGGGACAGATAAGGTTAAAGAGTCAAATATCAATCTCATGTTGAGGGAATATGAGATGTTCTTAATGGGTGCCAGTAAAGGTATTCAAAGCATAAATACCAGGTTCATTGACATCATTAATGAATTGAAGATTAGGGAAGGAGTTCACCGAGGAAAAGCTCGTGAAGAAGATTCTCCACACTCTTACCTTATCGTGGGATGCCAAGAAGAGCACTATTGAGGAGGCTCATGATCTTAAGACCTATAGCTATGATAAGCTGATAGGCACCTTGCTAACTCATGAGATGTCTTTAAGAAAATATTCTAATAACTCCAAAAGGAGTCGAGGCAAGGAAAAAGAGGGCAAAGCCATTATCCTGAAAGCTTACTCCTTTGACGAATCCACAAGTTGTAATTCTAATGAATAAATGACCCTTCTAACAAGGCGTTTCAAACGCTTCATGAAGAAGGACGAGAAGTTCAATAAGAAGAAGTTTCCCGCTAAAATCAAGTCAACTTAGCATTAGTGTGGAGCTGAGGAAGAACTCAAGAAGAATTATAGCAAAGACATCAAATGCTTTGGCTATGGAGAAAAAGGCCATATCCAATCTAGCTATCCAAAGACCAAGAAGGACAAATTCAAGAAGAGGTTTTCCAAGAAGAATGAGGCACTTGCTACCACCTAGAGTAATTCAAAAGAATCCTCATCCTTTGGTGAGGAAGCAACTGATTCCACCAACCTCTGTCTTATGGCCATCGAGAATCAAAGGGGCGAAGGTTTAGCATCTACCTTAGGTAGAGATCAAATCGCTGCTGACTCTGAAGCTGAGAGCAACAAAGGAAAGGCTCCTCAAACTGATGTACATTCTGAAATTCCTTTATCAATTGAAGAGTTAGCCTGGGCTCTCTTTGATGTTATGAAATTGACTAACAAGTCGATGAAAAACATTAAGGAGTTAGTGAGGAGAAGTAAATATCAAGAAGACACTGTCGCTTCCTCCTTCAGCCATCAATCAAACTTTGAATAGCCAAACTCGCAATTCTAAGAGGAAGAATTCCTCTAAAAAGAAGAAAGCGAGCCAGCCAAAGACAAAAATGGTGTGCTATTTTTATGGGAATGCTGGACATGCTACAATTCTCAATAGGCATAAAAATGGTTATTATGATGAGTATGATTGGAATAACCTAAACACAGCTAACAAGGGAGGACCCAGCTTGAAAGTATGGGTACCCAAGAAAATGTAACTATTTTGCAAGTGAGCCTTAGATTCGTTGATGACTTTTGAATGTTGTATGTGGATAGTGGATGCTCAAGGCATATGACAGGAGATGAAAGTCAATTAATCTCATTGGAGCGTAAAAGAAATGGAAGTGTCAGTTTTGGAGACAACTAAAAAGGTAAGATTGTGGGTTCTGGCACTGTTGGTGTCTATACTTCAATCGAAGAGGTGTCTTTGGTCCAATGACTCAAGTTCAACTTGCTTAGTGTAGCCCACATTTGCGACAAGGTAGGAAGGTTACATTCGACTCAGCAAGTTGCTCAGTTATTGATTGTAAGACTATTTCTACTATACTCTTTGCTCCTAGAATCAATAAAGTGTATATGATTGATTTATCCCCTAGCTCCACTAATGTGTGTCTTGTTTCTAAGGAGGATAATTCATGGATTTGGCATAGAAGGATAGGTCATATAAATATGAACATTCTATCTAAACTAGCCAAAAAGCAATTAATTGTGGGTTTACCCAGCATCAGCTTTGAAAAGGATAAACTGTGCTCAGCTTGCCAGCTAGGTAAGCAAGTTAAGAAATATTTTAAGTCAATTCATAAAATAGTAACTAAGTGACCATTGGAGCTCCTCCACCCAGATCATTTCGGCCTAGTTTAGCCTATGAGCATGGGTGGTAAGAGATTTTCGTTGGTGGTTGTGGATGACTTCATGAGATTCACTTAGGTAGTCTTGTTAAGTAGCAAAGATGAGACATATGAATCTTTTATCAAGCTCAATAATCGGATAATGAATAAAATAGGAACTAAAATTAGTAGATTCAGAAGAGATCATGGACGTGAATTAGAGAATTTCCATTTCGAAGAATTCTATTCAGCGCATGGCATTGACCACAACTTCTCTTCTCCCTATACACCTCAACAAAATGGGATTGTAGAATGGAAGAATAGAACAATAGTTGAAATGGCTCGATCCATGCTAAGTGATAATAATCTACCAAAGTGCTTTTGGGGAGAAGCTGTTATATCTTGAATCGGGTTTTAATTCGCCCAATTCTGGAGAAAACACCCTATGAACTTTGGCAAGGGTGCAAGCGTAAGATTGGTCATCTCAAATCATTTGGCTGTAGGTGCTTTATTCTTAACACCAAGGAGCAACTACGTAAGTTTTATCCTAAGTCTGATAAAGGTATCTTTCTAGGATGCTCAACTAACAGCAAGTCATATAGAATATATGTCAAAAGAACTAGCCTATTAGAGGAGTCTATACATGTAGATTTTGATGAAACTAACAATGTAGATAGACGTCTATCTGATGAAGATGAAGGAGTAACCCAACAAGCAAATCCACTCAGCATGCCACTCTCTATGCTACCCAACCTAGCACAAGAACCTGAAGTTGAGGAAATCAAAGTTGATGATGTTCATAATCAAGTGATGACGTAAGGTTAGCTTAGCAGGATGATGAGTTATCCAGCCTTCATTGAATATGCAGAAGGAAATGATTATTGGATGATCACAATGTAAGAGGATCTAGATCAGTTCTAGCACAATGATGTTTGGGATCTAGTTTCTAAGCTTAAAGGGAAATCAATTATCGAAACCAAATGGGCTTTTAAGAACAAGCTAAATGAAGATGGCTCTATTGTTAAACAAAGCTAGGCTTGTTGTGCAAGCCTACAATCAGCAAGAAGGCATTGATTATGATTAGACTTATGCTCCTATAGCCTGACTTGAAGTAATTCAAATCCTGTGTGCTTTCGCAAGTCATATGAACTTCAAATTGTTTCAAATGTATGTCAAGAGAATGGATTCATTCAAGAAGAAGTGTGTGTTCATCAACCTCCTGGCTTTGAAGATCTGAAGAATCCTAAGGATGTCTCAATTTAAAAAAGCTCTCTATGGATTGAAGTAGGCTCTAAAAGCTTGGTATGAGAGGCTGACAAATTTCTTATTCAGTAAAGGCTATGAAAGAGGGAAGGCTGATACAACTCTGTTTACTCAAGAGAAGAAAAGAAGATGTGTTGTTGGTCCAAATATATGTTGATGATATCATATTTAGAGAAACTGATGAGAAGTTGTGCAAGGAATTCAACAAGCAAATGAAAAGTGAGTTTGAAATGTCTATGATGGGAGAGCTAAACTTTTCCTTGGTCTTCAAATCAAGCAGACTGAAGATGGAATCTTTATCAGTCAAGCAAAGTATAGCAAAGAAGTCTTGAAGAAGTTTGACATGGAGCATTCGAAGCCAATGTTCACTCCAATGGCAACTGTACTATCTTAAGTAAAGATGAAGCTGGAAAACCTGTAGATAGCAAGTTCTACAGAGGAATCATTGGTTCTCTTCTTTATCTTATAGCTAGTAGGCTAGACATACAGTATGTTGTGTGCTGCTTGCTCACTATTAAGCTGATCCTAAAGAATCTCATTTAGCAACTATAAAGAGAATTCTTAGGACTTGCCAGGTTCTATTGAAACAACTTTGATTTCACTCCTAAAGGATTCATAGATGCTGATTATGGAAGAGAGAAGCTGGATAGGAAAAGCACCACAGGAGGATGCCATTTCCTAGGAGATTGCTTGGTCTCTTGGTACAGTAAGAAGCAAACTTCTATTGCATTGAGTACAGCTGAAGTTGAGTACATGGCCACCGGAAGTTACGTAGCACAACTGCTATGGATTAAGCAGCAACTAGAAGACTATGGTATAAAGTCAAAGTGTCTCGAAATTATGTGTAATAACAAGAGTGCAATTGACCTGTCTAAGAACCCAGTTCAGCATGGCAGGATGAAGCATGTCAACATCAAACATCACTTCATTAAAGATCATGTACTAAGGGGAGATGTCAAGCTGGAGTATGTTCCTTTAGAGGAACAACGTGCTGACATATTCACCAAACCATTGCCAAATGAAAAATTCAATGTTCTGAGGTAGCTCATTGGTATGGCGAACCCGTTGTAATGAAGAAGAAGAAAGAAGAAATTAGATCAAGCCTTATTTCAGCAAGGAGATGACATGTGTTTGACGCCATCTGAAATTTAAAGTAATAGCATGTGTTATTATTTCACGGTTAAAATTAAATTCTACATTTTTAAAAAGACGCATTTTTGAAGCAGAAACATCTACAGTGAAACTCACCGTTTTACTAAGGTGGTTAATCAAGGTTTAACCTCAGCTTTAATTCTCATCTTGAGCTAAGCTCGCACCACGTATCATCACCATCTCAAGAGGTCTATAAAATTGATGGAGTTGAAGAGAGAGGTTACTTGCTTTGAAAAATTTGAATCATCTCAGAGCTAAAGAACCCTAATTCCTTTCTTTCAGACTCAACACTACCACTATGAAGAAACTTATTGTCAACACCGAGGGAAAAATGGAGAAGCTTACTTTGGAAGCAGGAACCCTTTTCACAAAGGTGGATTGGCAGACAATTTGGAGTTTGGACTTGTCTAAGAGGTTGATTATGAGAGCCTTCTTAGAAATTGGATCATGCACAAGGTCATCAAGCAGCAAAGCTTGAGTTCCTTTCCGCGAATGGAAGAACCTACGATAGTCGGACTGATTAGGGTGTTTTATTCTCATCTCTACACCATCTAAGGCCTCAACGACATCTTACTAGTAGATTTCAAAGATAAATTAACCTTAATTTCCTCTAAACTTATTGGGAGCATTTTGAACCTGCCTCACAAAGGCACCCAGCTACACAAGACTGGTGATGAAAACTTGGTGGCCATCCCTGAGGATTGGGAGCTCCCCTCTAACTACATTTTGGGAAATATAGCAGTGAGCGGGATGAGCTGGACTGCGAGAGCTTGCTACGAGCTGGTGGTGAAGCTGTTGCTTCCAAAGACTGGATCTGTGTCCAGCTGTACCTATTTTGAGAGGTGTGTGGTCTACCATATGGAGAGGGTAAGAGGCTAAACTAGTTTGTGGTGATCCTTCACCACTTGACCAAGCTGACTATTATCTACCAATATGGTTACCTCATTACCGAGCTGATGAGGGTAGTGAAGGTGGATAATGCATAATTTTTTGGGGGAGTCGGTGACATAGTGGTGGCGGTGAAGAAGAAGTTGGGTCTCATTCACTTCACCAAAGCTGAGTCACGATCAGGTGTATGCTAAGTACAACAAGGCACAAAAAAAGTGCAAACTTAAGTGCGTACTAACAGTATTGCCTGTGGACATCCAGAACGAAGAAGAAGATGGATTCTTGGTGGAGTTTGACAGAATTGAAGACTTCAGCAACCATTTGCCCATCTCCAACATTCTGGTGCAAGTCACTACCTCTGCTTCTTCTTCTCCCAAACTAAAGGCTGCCTCTTCTAAGGCCGTTAGAAGAGCCCAGCCAAGCCATCATTCGATGAAGTCCCTACTCAGCCCAAGGTCAAAGGAGGCAGATGAAGGCCAAGACTTGTACTTAGAGAGAGGCTAAGGTGAAACTCCAAGCTGAGCAGCAGGCTAAGGAGAAAGAGGATGAGATTGAGGTCGAGGAAACCCTAAGCCAAAGAAAGCACAAATTATTCATATCTGAGTAATGTAAGGAGTAGGGCAGGGATAAGAAATCTAAGGATGAGGACACCATGAGTCCTAGAGCTATTGCTGTGCTAAACGAAGCAATTGCCAAAACAAAGAGCACTCAATAAAAGCATTCTGCCACCAACCAACCCGTGCAAAGAAATGTGCAAGTGGTGAGCAATGATGAGGATGTTGGAGCAACCCTCAACCTTGTTCAGGAAGAGTCCGATCTTCCTGATTCCAACATCCCCATACCCACTTTCACTCAAACTGAGGAAACCTCTACTCAGTTTAAAATACCTCAAGCTGACCCATCCTTGGGTTAAACAGCTAACCCAAAGGTACCTCTAAATCCTCCCCCCTTTCTTCTATAAAACCTCAACCTAACTCTTCTGTAAATAACCCAGTTCCTACTCCTGTAGAAACTGAAATACCTTCCTTCGTAAATTCTCCTCCTCCTTTAAATACTATAAATTTCCCTGTCATTATACCTTCTTCTCCTTTTAATAACCCAAATTCCCCTATAGATATTCCTTCTTCTCCTACCAAAAGCCATGATTCTTTATCTCCCAACTCTTCTCTAGTAAATAATACTCAAACCTCTACTTCTTCTCTTCCACAAACACAAACACAAACCCAAACAGAAACGCATACCTATACAACTATCATACCTTCTATTCCACTCAAAAAAACCAAAACCATTCCCCTACTTCTTCAACTGTACATACTTCTAAACCTATCCCTTTTTCAAACCCATCCTCTACCCCTATAACCCCTCTGGTTAGGGAAGTTTCTAATGCTAAGAACACCGCTCAACGAGGAAATGCAAGTGGTCAGAATACTAAGGTAAATTTTATAGCCCGTGAAGTACCTAAACCCAGTAGAGAGCCAGTCCATGAGGATATGGTTGATGCATCCATCTTAGCTCAAATTAGAGAGCTGGCAAGGAGGAAATTCCAAGTGCTCAAAACTGATGCTGAGTTGGATAGAGCAGTTAGCAATTTGCTACTATATCAAGAATTGACAGGGCTTGTCTTCCAAACCCAAGGTAAAATTGCTTGAGTTCGAAGAACACACAAGCTTGCCTACTGAATCTATCTACTTTGAGGAGTTTGAAAAGATTCAGGGCAATTTGTTTCCAAAATCACTTGGTAAAAGAGAGCGCCAAGAGTTTAGTAGATAAGATGGTGTTGTTCCTTACTGGATTATTAGAGTTTGCAGCCCAGCTTGGGGAAGCAATCTCGTCTATCCCCACATCTACTACATTAGCTAACACTGTTGCAGGAAAGATAAAGGGTAGCATGGATGCTGCTGCTGAGCAGATGAGTTCCTTAAGTTCCAACATGGAAGCTCAAGTGATACATCTCTATAAGCTCGGTGAGGAACATGCCAAAATAAAGAGGAGCATCGATCACAAGATGGAAAATATACTCAAAGAGATTGAAACTCCCAAGGACGTAGGCTATAAAAAGGCAAAGGTTTTGGAGAACATGCCAAAGTTATTGATGAATCACGATAACAAGCAAGATCAAATGCTGAAGCTGCTAACGGACATATCTTCTAAGGTGGATAAGAAGCTTGTGATAAATCTTGACTCTCTCCATTCCAAGATAGACAATATCAATAGAGAAGTCAATGAGAATGAATATGCTAGGATCTCCTCTTCTAAAAAATTCCTTATCATTGTAATGGGGAAGATCTTTCCAGAGATGCCTACTCCAAGCCTTCCGCTTACAGAATCTCTTTACCCTGAGACTGGTATGACTATTCACTCCAAGCTGAATGTTATCAAGTCCAAGGTGGAAGACCTGTAGAAGAATGTTGGGAATTTGGTCAGGGTTGGTGAATTGGATGTTAAAGTCATTGATTACATAGCTCGGTGTACATCATCCATTGGACCTATGATTCTTGATATGGAAGCGCAATTGAAGATCGCATTGTCTGCAGCAGATTTCAAAGCCCTGCTTCAATGCTTTTAGCAGTTCACTTATCAAGGATTTGATCAGATCGTGCACCTTTCCAAATGTCACCATCTCTTTCTTAGTGAGCTTAATAATCAAGAGTTTTTAACTTCCAAAGGCAAGCAACAATTAGAGCAGGAAATATCCCCGAAGATAATTAGCCAGCAAGAGGACTTCCAAGCTACCCTTGATGCCTTTAATATTTGCTTGGAACAAATTATGAAGGGTTAGATATCAAAGGGGGAGAAGGTAGTTGAAGATTCTCTCTGAACATCAAACCTCAATAAGGGATCTCTTTTCCAAGGAGACCTCGGTATCCTCCTACTCCATGTCATTAACAACCTCAGCAGCAACAACCTCAAAAGCCAAACCAAGATAAGACTAGATCCTCCTCTTCCTCTTTCAAGCTTAGAAAATAAAGTCTTGTAACTAGTAGTAGTAGATATAGACTTGTAATAGATCTTAGTTCAAGACATAAATTATGTACTGATTAAGCAATTTTGATTAATAAAAATTACAAGTTTTTATCTCAAGTTAAGATCTTTTTAACTTTAATATTTTAAGTCGTATGTATGTTTCTGCTGTATGTTGATAATATGATGCAGGAACTCATACAGAGAGACCAACCTTAAAGAAAAGCTGAAGTAAGATAAAGTTCCAAAATGAAGAAAAATCCTCTAAGTTTGAGGGAGTTGAGCTCCTTGAAGAAGACTCATTTAGTACGGGGGATGTGAGCGCGGGATTTTGTTCCAGCTCACGTTCAATGATGATGACTTTTCAGGATATTTATCCTTTAATCACACAATTTTCGGCCATTCGACGATCTTCAAATGGGAGCCTTCCTCGTCGCTGAATTTAAAAGGACTTTAATTCAGAAATTAATTAAAAATATTTAAAAATACATAAAACAACATGGAAAATTGGATTCGGGGGCCCACGTCGCCAAAGGTGGGCGAGGTAAACCTCTCTAAAAGGCTTTGGCGAGGCAAGCCTCGCTAAAGTCCTTGGCGAGGCTGCCTCGCCAAGCTTTGCATATGCCTTGCCAAAAATTTTGGCGAGGCAGATTTTCTCTGGCGAGACCCCTCGCAGGAAAAAATTACCTTTTTTGGATTTTCGAGAATTTCCCTATAAATAGTCGGGTCTTTTTCGATAATCGGGGCTCAAAATTTGAGAGAAAGAGTATCTTTTTCAAATAAAAAAACATAGACAAATACTTTCTTTTATTCTAACATTTTCTTGGATCCAAAACACTTTTGGATTCTAAACTTCTTCATCTTAAAATCAAATTTCTTCATCTATTTTTCTAAAAATATCATATGATATTCTCGGGTCTAAAACAAATTTAGAACTCGAGTCTGATTATCATTTGGATAAATAAACACGTACTTTCCAATTAAACCACAATAACTACAAAAACAAAAGAGTAATGCTCCCGAGGAATAAACAGATACGCCGAAGTGGATTCACACTGCAAGGGT
Source organism: Euphorbia schlechtendalii (assembly GCA_949673415.1). Taxonomy (NCBI): domain Eukaryota; kingdom Viridiplantae; phylum Streptophyta; class Magnoliopsida; order Malpighiales; family Euphorbiaceae; genus Euphorbia; species Euphorbia schlechtendalii. Next base: position 3,778 of record CATIWQ010201045.1, on the reverse strand, counting down.
AAGCCTCTGAGTTCCTAGAACTGCGAATTCCATGCTCATCTTCTGCTTCATCTCTTTCTAATCTTTATTTTTGGACTTAGGAATTATTTTTATTCCTTATTATTGTAAATAATGTCTTAATTCTCTTCTTTTTCTTTTATTTCTTTTTAATTTTTGTATTAGAATACCCCAACAAAGGGAATAAAATATATTCCCGGATAACAGACCTCACCCTTTGCCATGCGGTCATTTTCACTAATAAAATTGACCAACATATGTGTAAATAAAAATGAATTATTTTTATTTAAAATAACAAATTTAAACCTTCGATGTTTTAACTAGGCCACACGGACCTCGCTAAAATCAAATCGTACATATGTGATATCCCCTATGCTAAACTTTGCTGATGCAGGTTAGATTTATGTTTAAGATTTTATTTTTTCCTTCGGGTATTGCACATATTTTTGAGGAAATGTAATTAATAGTTTAGCGGGCGGTTGCATCCCCCGATTTTTGTAATTTATGTAACCTTTACTTTTTCGCCTTTATTTCCGCATTTACTTACTGTTTTGTGGATGGGTTTATTGCTTTTCTATACGTGAATCATGCATATAAACTAGAAAAATGACCTAAGTACGAACATGCATAACTAAGAAAATATAGTTTTCTATAGATGTAATATAATGTGATCACTTAAGAAATAAGCAACTTATCCCGTACCCGAATCTCTATGTCTTGGTGGGCCATCCCACGGACGTTAAGCCTCACAGGACTCTAATTCCTGGAAAGTGCTAATCCAGGTGGTGGCTCCACACTAAGAGATTGCGGATTCGAGTTCGAACAGATCTAAAAAACATTTTCGCTCTTTCTCTTTCAACCTTTTTCCGGGTCCCAGATCCGGTGCACTTCATTTTTAAAATGCCCCGGTGGACCGTGTCTCTCAATTCGCTCGCTCTCGGTCCACGGCTCCGTATCGTCCGCTCACAGTGGCGACACCGCTGGGGATTTTTCTAAAAATTGTTTTTTAATGGTTTTAGATTTTGGATAAGTGCCGAAAATTATTGATCACATTATTCAGTTTTCTCTTAATTATGACATATTCATAATAATGAATTGCAGTAGAAGGGATTAGCCCAACAGTTTAAGGTACCGTTATTACCGCGAAGCTTTCTCTTGTACTAATCTGCCTCCCTGAGAAAAGATAGTACTTGAGCAGGTGGAGCACTTATTGCCTTATCGCATGTACCTCCCTCAACCCATTCGGAGAGAGGCTTGGAGTGTATTTTAGCGCAACAAGAACCTTCTACATCAACAACCCATTTATAACCCTCATGTAAATAAATCGTAGGCATTTTCCTTCGGGTGTTACCCAAACACGCGATCATGCATTATATTTTCCTACAGATACGCTCCTTAGTATCCTCGAGGAACTAAGATGAACCAAAATTAAGATAGAGACTAGCCAAAAACCCTACATGAGGGAGTTGTATGGTTGGAAGTTTTAACGTTGCATGCTATGTGCTATGTGTATATTGCTTTCAATTTATCACTAAACAAATGTCATTCTAACCATGAATTTTAGTGCAAACACTTGAACGCACACACTTATAATGATGTAACATAGCATCTTCTCATCATCATGATACCTAGTTGATATCACATACACTTAGGCGTAGTTAACACTTTAGATTGTGTCACCCTAGGATAACATAAAACCACTTAGGAACATCACTTACCCCTTTTAATCGAGATGTCCACTTAACATCTCGCTATTAGCCTGTACATGGCAAACATACCTTTCTTTTACTACGTGATGTCCACTTGACATCCGACACTTAGCCCACAAGGGGCAATAATATATCCTACACCTCACCCATGAGATGTCCACTCAACATCTAACTCATAGCCCTTCCGGGGCAATTATACACACCAAAAGCCCCAACAGGGCAAATACCTACCCAAACCACTTCCCACATTAAAGGATATCCCAGTTGATGTCCTAACCTAAGCCCACACGGGGCAAACTTATTTCAAAAATCTTACCTTCAAGGGTATACGCTTTATACCTGAATCATTCGCCCACACGAGGCAATAATTCATGTATCACCTCATACCCTCAAATAGTGATGACCACACAGACATCCGAAACTCCACCCTAATTGGAAAAATAACCAAATCATTCATTAGGTAGCTACATACGGTAGTTGTTTTCGTTTCATTAGGGTATGTCACACTACCTACCCGAAACAATTTTGACCTCCTCATTCCATGAGACCTAGTCGTACTATAAAATCTCAAATCATTGACCTATTACCATATTGGTAACTTAGTCACCTCACTCACATCTCTCATGTTACGATGTCACACTGATATTATACATGTCTCAAATCCAACCCCCATTGTTAGATTTTCATTTCCACATATTTTCATCTTTACCTAACAACTAACCTATTTGTTTCAACTGGATTGACATACATGTTATTTCACATCATGGCACGCTAACCCCTTGTGAATGCAGCCATAACATTAAACATCTCACGCATTTCTCACATCATGAATCATATCATGAATCTTACATGCACATTCTAATATTCTGCTCGTGTATCAAAGGGGCTTGGAAGAGGTCTGCTCGCTGCCTGGTCCGTGTTTCCCCAATTGTGGCCAATCTGGAGGGGATTCCGTACACTAACTCAAGTGAGGACTCAGGTTCAGACTCAGATTTGGTTCAATGCACATCTGTCATGGCTAATCCATGAGAAGAAGGTAAGGGAGAGGATCACCATGTCCTCACAAGGTAAAATTCTCAACAGTCGTCGATGAGCGCTGAGATTGCAGCTGCCTTAAATGCCTTTGCCAACAGTGAACAACAAGCATCGCTCATTCACCAACAGAATGCAGTGTCTAGCCCGGAGGTCACCCTCAATAATGTCAATCTAACAGGGGGACATCCTACCTTGCATGCAGTATCCTCAACTCTTACTACCATTTATCAGTTTGGGGTAGGACAAAGTCAGCTGAATCAGGCTCAGATTGGGTAGCCAAAATATAAATTTGCCAATCCTTCACAATTCTTCCTTGGATAAACTATCCAACCAGTATTCACACCACGACCTTTCTACCAAGGAATGACCCAACACCCTGTTCCTAATTGGAGTACGTCGGTCACCTCACAGTTCCGGGCACCTCAACTACCCCATTTTGCAACATTTCCCCAGGGGAAATATAGCTCTTGTTCAAACACTAGGAACGCCATCCTCCAACAACCAGGAATGGCGGAACTATGGCAACAGTTCTTGGCCATTCACGGTAGCCACCTAACACGTACCTTGCACAACCAACAATCGAGGACGAAGATAGCTTACCCTCTAATTTTGCAATGCCGTAGTTTGAGAAGTACGTAGGATCTGGTGACCCGAGTGCTCACTTGACACTTTATCAGATGGTGATGAGAGCTTTGAGGGTCAGTGACCGAATAATGGCTAAGCTCTTCGTCGTCCCCTTAGGCCACTCAGTCAACGGATGGTACAGTTGATAAGTGTATAATTACACTTATTATCATGATAATTTTGCATAATAAACGCTATGGTTTTAGTCATTTTTATACTTCATATAAAAGATTTCACGTGGTATGTAGTTGTTTTTTATGCAAATGTGTATACTAGGTAAATCTTTGGAGTAAAATGGACTAAGGTGGAATTACATGGAAAAAGAGTGGAAAAGTTGCAAAAAGTAGCGTGGAACGTGAAGAATTGGCTTAGATTTGAAGATGTGAAAGATTGGTGAAATTACAAGAAGTGTT
>CATIWQ010200918.1:0-14183 GCA_949673415.1 Euphorbia schlechtendalii | reverse complement strand
AAAAATGTTGGCTCACTAAACAGTGTTATATCACAGATCTAGTGATTATACACGATATTGTTTACCCCGAAATTACTCTTAAAATTAACTCCAACGCATATAACTTGATTAGCATAAATGACCTAACACGAAATACGCATTATGACACATAGACATATCATAAACTTCGAAATAGAAAGTATAAGTAAAAAGCAAAGAATAGTTGTAAAGTATGAAAGTGAAAGCTAAAGTTGATCAAACTATATCCACTCTTTAATGGGATTCGTCAATTCCTGCAATTCCTATGTCTGCTTTGAATTCGGTCTTGACCCGTACAGAACCTCCGCTAGGATGCCATTCTTTGTGAATATCGAACAAATGAATAATGAAGAATGAAAACTTTTATTGATAAGTGATTTGCAAGTACACTTATATAACAATCGCTCAAGAATATAGAGAAATCTAGTGATCAAAACAAGGATTCGAATCACTTAAATATTTTCTCGCTAACACTTATGAATGTAGTGAACTCTCTATCTACACACTATACACTATCTTTCACCCCCTTCTTCTACACTCTATGATGTGTTGGTGCACAAAATTTGTGATGACTGGAACCCTATTTATAGAGTTCGAAGGGTTGTGTCTATCTAAACGAAGGGTTGTGTCCATTGGTGAAAGATTGCATCTCTTCATTGTGATTGGTTGAGAAGCTTTGATTTAATCCACAATAGATAGGCACTTGATTGGTTGACTTCTGATAAGTGTCTTTTTGTTGGTAGTTGATGGCGGTTGATCATGCTTATCTGGCGGTTGGTAGTTAAGAAGATAAAACAAGAAAACAGTCCAAGTCGGGACTGCGATATATATATCGTGATCATAAATCTTTGATTGGCAGACTTTTGCTTCTGAAGTATACAAGTCGCGACCGCGAATGATTGTCGCGACCATGAAATGCATTTTCTTTAGAATTCTCCTTGCAACTTCACCGATGTTTAACAGAATAGATCCAAAGCTAAATCTTTATGTTCCATGCATCTTTTTGTACCTTTTTCACTCTTTTTTCATAGAATTCCACTTTAAATCATTTTACTCCCAAGATTTACCTAGTATCTGCATTTGCATACAAAAACAACTACATACCACGTGAAATCTTTTATATGAAGTATGAAAATGACTTAATTCATAGTGTTTAATGTGTAAAATTAATATGATATTAAGTGTAACTATACACTTATCACATATAGCCTTCATTTTCCTAGTAGTCTAGCTTCATTTTCGATGCTTATTCCTCTAAACTATATAAATTAATGTGCGAGTGTTCATCATTTCTCACTTCTACAATCTGAATTTCTAACCTTTTCAATCACAATTCAGTTCCAAATCTGAAACCATCCCATTTCTTTCAAAAATTCTTTCATTTCAAAATGGTTCTACCAAATAAATCCAATCTAATTCCTCCCTTAAACTTACAAAAATAGTGTGAGGCACCATTTCCGATCTATTTTCATGAAGAAGGAGATCATTTTTAGATAATCAAGGATGCTAAATACAAAAGTTCTTACACCATTCATAGGAACAGTTTCATCAATCTTGGGGTTTATAACAAGGTAATGTACTATCTCAAAATTCTTAACTTTGTCATTTATTCAAACATGTCTCCCTGAAATAGTGTGGAAAATTGTTTGGAGATGTTTGTAACATTGCCGTGGAAGAACGATAAGAAGAACCGCCTGGTTTATCATCATCACGGAAAAGAATACAAGTTGACAAGGAAAGCACTAGACAAATATATGGGATTTCTAAAGGATTGCTACAACAAGATGCTTCTTGGATGGGATCTTTTACCAACATGGAACCTCCTGACTGGAAAAACAGAGTTCAAACAAGCATCTGCCTATAGCCGGTGGATTCGTGATCCTTGTTTGCTCGCATTGTACTTTTACTTAAGTGGTGCATTGTTTGGTAAGTTAACTTTTGATCTTGTAATTCCTGAAGAATTGTTTGTGATGGAAGCAATTTGGAATGGCACACCTGTTGATTTTTTGAGGATGCTGATGGGGACACTTATGTCTGCCACACAAAATCCCGGAATGTTAGAATATGGGTGTCGAACGATGGCAAATCTGTTGGGACAGATTAGGATAATGCCCTATTCCACTAAAGTCTTTACTGATGAAGATGAGATTCTGGAATTAACCACGGAAGTTTTCTTTGAGTATGGATTTCTGGTAAAGTGCATTGGAGAAGACAGGATCACTCATGATTGGAAATCATGGGAGGAGAGAGTGGAAGCCCACAGACAAAGAGAAAGGGAAATTGCAAGGGAAGAAGAATGAAAAGCAACCAACCTCCGGGGAAAGTTAAACGAACTTACGGAGGTGCAAATCTTAATTCATAGGAAAATTGATGATATTCATACATTGATGTTTGACGTCGAGCGAGATATATGGGAATCTTATTATAAGATTGACTTGTTGACAGAATCGATTTCCTCTAAATAATTATTCGCTTTTCACTTAGGTTTAGGATTTTGTCCATTTTGTTGTTTGTTTGTTTGTTTAATTGTATGTTTGTTAATGTATGTTAAGTATGAAAATAAATTTGAACAACAAGATGTTGATGTTCAATTACTATCTTCACCATAAATCATTCTAGGTATGAGAATAGTAAATATTTATTATTTATATTTAATATGTTTGTTTTTCTCTGTTTTTCTAGAACTGAGTCTAAAATTTGAAGAAATAGAAGAATTGAAGAAGTTCGCGACCATGACTATAGATCGCGCCCGTGACATTATGTAGTAAAACCTTCTGCTCCTGTTGTGAAGAAAGTCACGACCGCGACAAGCCTTCGCGATCATGACATGGGAAAAATATAACCGTTACAGATTGTGATTTAACACGTTACAGATGGCTGAAACTACCATTAACAGCTAGTTTGAAGGAAAAATGGCTAAATTGACTATTTAGACCAATGAGAGACATATTAGAACTCTATATAAAGGTTTAGATTGAACCCATAACCACCACAACCTTCTACAAAGCTTTCTAGAGTTCTGATTCTTTCATCTCTATTCTTCTACATTCTAAACCATTTTCAACCTTCACTTTAAAAACCAACATGCCTCGTGTTAAGGTAGCCACCAATAAAAGAGAAATCCCAAACTATTAACACGAATACAGTTATCCTTTTCCATTCGTTCACGTGAGGAGGGGAAAAGATTCCAAGTTTTGAAAAAATTGGAAATCACTGGTATGATTTTTCTTGATATGGTATTCTTGGAGACTTTAGTCCTCCATTAGCAAATGGGGATGTATATCTCTGATTTGGGTTTAAGCACGTTTGTGGGGATGCGATTTCCACAAAATCGTGAGTAGATTTTGGAAAATCTAGTGACATTCGATTTTGAAGACAAAAAGAAGAGGGCAATTCAATTTTGCAACTAAGGTAGACATTATACCATCATAAGAGAGAGATGAGTAATTGGTTCGGGTTTGAAGTCAAAAATTCATCAACATGAAAGAATCTTTTCAAGTAAATTGAGTTTGGGTAGATTTAACAGGTAAGAGAGTTTTAATCCCAAAAATTCTCCAAATAAACTTATTAAGGATGATTGTATTCTTCTACTTCACAAATACCTTGACACTTCGGTATTTTGTCGAGTAGAGAACATCAAAGTCTAAAAGAGAGACTTGTTTGTTCTTTCTTGCGTAATGAATAAGCAAAAAGCAGAGTTCGTGGATATATTTGGGATATGATGAAGAAGAATTCAATGAGCATAAGGAACAAGATAGGGTCTGTCGAAATTATCATCGCCATTATAATAGGTGCACAAAATAAACTCCCCTATGTTCAACAACCGGGTGAGTACTTTTGATATATGGATGGGAGTTACTTGAAGAATACCGGACTTCTTCAAGAGAATGATGGTGTCAATTCTTTCTACTCCTACTCCAACCGCACCAAGAAACTAACCTCGACTCATGAAGATTCTTCCGTTGGCCCATCTGATCCAACTGTTGATGTCATCCTAGCAAGGCTCTGATGATTGAAGAAGAAGATGAAGATGAAGAAGACAAAGCTCCAGAAGATTGGAAGGCTAGTATGCAGTAAAAATTGGACAATTGCCCAGCAGAACTTGGGGTACTGAAAAAAGACATGAAGATTCGAAAGAAGAGTAGTAAATGGATGCTTTGAAAATTACTCTCTTTAGAAAACAAAATTATCAATTTAGTCCTAGTCCCCCAGATTCTCCTTCTCAATAAAAATGGGTTTATTCTTTTCTTTACTTTTCTTTTTCAAATTTTTACACTAGTTAGTTTTTTTATATTTTTAGTAAAATCTCTCACAATGAGGACATTGTGTTCTTTAGTGGGGGGGGGGCATTTGTAAAAATCCCAAAATTCCAAAAAAATCAAATAAAATAAAAAAATTTGAAGAATGAAAATTTTCTTGATTTTGTGTTATTTATATATTATCCATACCTATGATATACTAACATATGTTCCAAGGTTATTATGAGTGTTAGATATTACAAGTTTGATGTTAGTGCAAATTTCTAAAAAAAATTTTTGTTTGAAGTTTGACCGCACGTTGAGCTTTAGAGTCCTTTTGGCATAACATTTGGCATTTGGCAAGGATGAGTGATGAGTAATTGATAATTGTATAATTACACTTATTATCATATTAATTTTATACACTAAACACTATAGTTTTAGTCATTTTTGTGCTTCATATAAAAGATTTCACGTGGTGTGTAGTTGTTTTTTATGCAAATGCACAAATACTAGGTAAATCTTTGGAGTAAAATGATCTAAAGTGTAATTTTATGTAAAAAGGTGTGAAAAGATGTGTCGAACTTAAAGATTTGGCTTAGGATCGAAGCTGTCGAAGATTGGTAAAGTTACAAGAAAAATTCTAAAGAAAAACACAATTCACGGTCATGACAACAATTCGCGGTCTCGACTTGATACACTTCAGAAGCAGAAAATTGTTAAACAAAGATTCACGGTCGCAACTTCTATATCGCGGTCACGACTTGGATGGTTTTCTTGTCAAATCTTCTTAACTACCAACCACCAAATAAGAGCGATCAACCTCCATCAACTACCAACGAAAAGACACTTATCAGAAGTCAACCAATCATGAAAAGGTGCTTGTCCATTGTGGTTAAGATTGAAGCTTCTCAACAAATCACAATGAAGTGATATAATCTTTCGCCAATGGATACAACTCTTCGTATGGATAGACGCAACCCTTCAAACTCTATAAATAAGGTTCCAAACCTTACAATTTTGTGCAGGATTAGAGTGCAATTATAGGGTTACGTATAGTGTGTGTAGATAGAGAATAAAATATTTAGTTTTTTCTACGTTCATAAGTGTCAGTGAGAAAATGCTTAAGTGATTCAAATCCTTATTTCGATCACTAGATTTCTCTATATATTCGAGCAATTATTGTATAAGTGTACTTGCAAATCACTTATCAATAAAAGTTTTCGTTCTTCAACATTCGTTCGTTCGATATTCACAATGAATAGCATCTTAGCGGAGGTTCTAGACGGGACGAGACCGAATTCAAAGTAGACGCAGGAATTGCGGGAATTGACAACTTCCATTAAAAAGTGGATACGGTTTGATCAACTTTAGCTTTCACTTGCATACCTTACAACTTTGCTTTGCTTTCTACTTATACTTTCTATTTCGAAGTTTATGATATGTCGATGTGTCATAATGCCTATTTCGTGTTAAGTCTTTTATATTAATCAAGTTATATGCTTTTAAGTTAACTTTAGGAGTAGTTTCGGAGTTAATGAGATTGTGTATAATCACTGGATCTGTGATTTTAACGCTGTTTAGTGAGACAACATTTTTGGAATGGTAACTTGCTAAATGTGGCTATGTGAGAGCGACCCGTACTAAGCATAGCAATATTGTTGTCCAGGTTTATATAATTGTCTTGATTCGTTTGCGCTAGATTTAAAAAAGTCATTTTATGTGTTGCTCTATAGTGAATCATTGAACATATAAGTGTCTAGAACCGATTATGTTAGATTAGTTTAGTGAACGTAATAACTTTGTTGAACTTGCTTGTTTTCTTTACTATACTTATTTCGTAGGAAAATCTATATATTAGAATCTCTATTCCATTCTTCATTCTAATCCTCCATACATATATCTATCCATTCTTCATTCTAATCCTCCAATCCAAAACTTCAAATTATTTTATTTTATTTTCTTCATTCCATTTTCCTTGTTCATCTTTAGAGTTGGTCCTTCCCTATGGGATCGATATCTTTTAAAACTACATCGTGACTGTATACTTGCAGTTATCATCATTTTTCTATCTTGGTAAGTGTTATTGACAAAACCTATACTTTATGTGAACAAATTTTCGGCACCATTAATATAGAGCCAAAATTTTACAAAAAAGCTATTAAACTTATCAGTAGAAAAGTGGTGAACAAGTTTTTGGCGCCGTTGCCAGGGAAGGCAAGTGCGTTCTAAAGATCAAGTCCGGGGAAGGTAAGTGCATTCTAAAGATCACTTGCTGGAGATATGGCATTTATAGTAATTTTATTTGTTTAATTCATTTTCTTATAATTATACATTTTTAATCTTATTCTTAGATGTTAAAAGATTATGAAATAATCATCTTAGAGGTGAGACATCATATATCATCTTAATTCTTGACAAATAGAAGATTTTCTTCTATTTTTCTTATTCGCGTTCGCGACTGTCTATCATGCTCGTGAATTCCCTACAAAAACTTTCTGTTTCCTTTTTTCATATAGTCACATTTGTGACCTAGGACCATGATCACGACGTGATTGATAACTGCAGTAGTTTTGATAGTTTTTTTTATAGGTTCCCTCAAATTCTACATATAGGGTCAGATTCTCATAACTCTTCACTTTGGATATCCGAAATTCCTTTTCTTTCAATAAAAAATTTCTGTCCTAAACCTTGAAAATCATTCAATCCTTTTCTTCAAAATGGTACACTCTAACAATTCTATTCTCATTCCTCTTCGGATATGTAAGTTTGGTATGAAGCACCATTTCCTAATCACTCTCAAGAGGAAGGTGATCATTTCGAAACCATCAGAGATGCAGAATTCACAAGTTCTTATGTTATCCATAAGAATAGTTTCATTCATCTAGGAATCTATGAGAGGATAATGTATTACCTTAGGATTCTAAACTTCATTCTCTATTCCTCGATGAATATTGGGAATATTGAGGATATCTATAACGAGATGTTGATATCGTTAGTTTTGGCAAATGCTAAGATCGATTGACCAGAATTTAATCATCAAAGGAAGAAGTATAAATTGTCAAGGAAGAAATTAGAGCTGAATTTGGGATTCCCAAAAGATTGTTACTACAAAATGCTTCTTGGTTGGGATCAATACCAACATGGAATCGCTTTACTGGAAAAGATGAATACAAATAGGAATCTGCCTATAGCCAGTGGATCTAAGATCCCTATTTGATCACTTTACACTTCTATCTAAGTAGTGCACTTTTCGGTAGATCTAGTTCTAACACAGTCATTCCTGAAGAATTGTTTATCTTGGAAGCAGTTTGGAATGGCTTACCTATGGACGTATAAGGAATTATGAAGGGGACTCTTATGTCTGCCACAATTGATCCTGGTAGGATAGCATACAAGTGTCAAACTATGGCAAATTTGTTAGGACAAATTGGGAGATTTCCTTGTTTGCAGAAGTCTTTACTGACGAAGATGATATTCCGGAGTTAACTACGAAAATTTTCTTCAACTACGGATTTCTAACTAAGTGCATTGGTGAAAATGGGATAACCTATGATTGAAAATCATGGGATGAGTGAGTAGAAGCTGATAAAAAGCGAGAAAGAGAAATCGCTAGGGAAGAAGGGAGTAGTTCTGCCAATCTTAAGAGGAAGTTGAATGAATTAATGGAAGATCAAATCCCTATTCATTGCAAAATTAACAACATCCATACTTTAGTGTATGATGTTGAAAGAGATCTGCTAAAGTCACGTTATAAGATTGATCAGATGATTGAATTGTTAACTCCTAAATGAACAGTTTTCTTTTCTTTTCATATTAGAACCTTGTATAGAGTTTTTTAAGTTTAGTTGTGTTTTATTTAGTTGTTTGTTTGTTTGTTTGTGTTTCATTGTTAGTTTGTAAATATTTGTTAAATATGAAATGAAAATTGAAAAACAAGATGTTGATGTTCAATTGCTATCTTCACCATGATTATCCAATTTAAAATAGTAAATATTTATCGTTTATATTTAACCAAGTTTGTATGTGTTTGTGTTTCTAAGTTTTTATAGGTGCAAGTTTAAAAATTGAAGAAATTTGAAGAATAAAGAAGATCGCGACTGTGACATTTAACTCGCGCTCGTGACAATTTGCAGTAAACTTTCTGTTTCTATTGTGAGGAAGATCACGATCACGACTGGCCTTTGCGATCGTGAGATGAGCAAAATATAACCATTATAGATCACGATTAGACACGCAACAGATGTCTGTAGCTGCTACTAACAGCTAGTTTTGGGCATAAACGACTATATTATCAATTATGACCAATTAGAGACATCTTAATTCTCCATAAATAGGTCAAAGTTGAACCCTAGCAACCACACCCTTCGTAAAGCTTACAAATCTCTAAAATTCTTCATCTTCAACCTTCTACATTTAAAACCTTTTCAATCCTTTACTTCAAACCAATATGACTCGTGTAAAGAGAGAAGCAAATAAAAGAAGAGCCTAATCAATTCAAGAAGAATTTGATTGTTCTTTCCCTTTAAGGACAAGAGAAGAAGGCAAGCGTTTTCAAAAGCACAACAAATTGGATATCACCAGGATGATATTCCTAGATTTAGTCTTTATGGAAATAATGAATCTCCGTAGAGAGATGGAGGTTTATCTTTCGGCTCTTGAACTCACAAAATTTATGGATTTGCATTTTCCACAAAATCGAGATTCGATTCTCGAATGTCTAGTAACATTCTATTATGAAGATTCAAGGAAAAGGGCAATTCAATTTCAAAATCAAGGACAACAATACATCATCACAAGAGAGATGATGGGTGAATGGTTCGGATTCGATATTATCAATTCATCAAGCATGATAGATTCTTTTCAGCCAAATAGAGTTTAGGTAAAATTATCAGGTAAGAGAGTCTTCGATCCTGAAAACTCTCCTAACAAACTTATTAAGGATGAATGCATTCTTCTTCTCCATTTTGTCAAGTAGAGAATACAAAGGTCCAAAAGAAATATTTGTTTGTTCTTTCATGTGCTATGATGAAACAAAAAGTGGAATTTGTGGATATTATATGGGATATGATGAAGAAGAAATCAACAAGCATGAAAAACAAGATTGGAGCAGCCGAAATTATCACCGCTATCATCTTGGGTGCAAGAGGTGAACTCCCCTATGTTCAACAATCGGGTGAGTATTTTTGCTATATGGATGGAAATTATTTGAAGAACACTGAATTACTTCAAGAACACGATGGTGTATAATCTTTCTACTCTTACTCCAACTGCACCAAGAAGATAAACTTGGCTCATGAAGATTCTTCCTTCGGACCATCAAATCCAAAGGTTAGCTGTCGACATGGAAACGCCCCGATGCTTGAAGTAGAAGAAGACGAAGAAGAAGAGGAAGCTCCGGAAAATTGGAAGGCTAGAATGTAACTTAAATTGGACAATTACCAAGCAGAACTTGGAGTTATAAAAAAAGACATGAAAATTCTAAAGAAAAGTAATAAATCGATGCTTCGAAAATTACTTTCGTTCTTTAGAAAACAAAATTGTCAATTCACTCCTAGTTCCCCGGATTCTCCTTTACAATAAAATGGGTTTATTCTATTCTTTACTTTCTCTTTTTCAATCAGTTTTAGACTAGTATTAATTTTTATTTTTGGTTTTTATTAATGTCTCATAATGAGGAAATTGTGTTTTTTAGTGTGGGGGGCATTTGTAAAAATTCCGTAAAATCTAAAAAAATTGAATATAATGAAAAAAATTGAAGAATTTGAAAATTTTTCTTGATATTTTTGTTAGTTATACATTATCATTTCTGATAATTTACTAACATTTGTCCAAGGTTATTTTGAGTATTAGGTATTACAAGTTTAATGTTAGTGCAAAATTTGAGCGCATGTTGAAATTGAGCATTATTAGCACAACATTTAGCATTTGGCAAGGATGAGTGGTAAGTAGCATTCGAAAGCAACATTCCAAGTAAGTTTCGATATATATTTCAATGCAACATGAATTAGTAAAAGTTATATAGTTTTAGTTTAATGCTTTCGATAAGTTTAAGTTGCGTAATATATAATGGTATTCTTACTATGAGTTTTATATGCAAATCTCGAATAAGTCCTATAAGTATTGAGTGTGTTTAAAGTGTTGGGAAACTATAGCATGATACTTTGAAATTGATCAATAAAGAATAAGGGTATTAAGAGTGAAAGATCAAAAGAAAGAGAGGATAACCAATGAGTTATGCAAAAGGTGAGAAATGGTAAGGAGCAGAAACTGCAACCATTCATTGAGTGAAAAAAAGAAAAGAAAGCATAGCACGAAAAATGGGTGTAAAGTAAAAAGTACTTCAAAAAATATACTTAAAAGAAAAAAAGTGAGAGAGTGGTATGGAGCATAAAATGCAATCACTGAAAAAAGGGGAGAGTGGTATGGACCATAAAATACAACTACTAAGAGTGTTTTAGCATCCTAGGTTACCTAAAAATGCCTTGAGAGAAAATTAATCAAAGGGTGCTTTCTATGTCCTTTATACTTTATACTATGCTTAAGAGAAGGTAACATTCGAGTATGCATATAACGCTTATATTAAGATGCGATTCGGTTGACTCTCCATTAACAACAAAGGTATGAAACTATGCTATATAAATTGCACATTACTAATTTATGGTAAATTTCAGACTTCTTCTTGAATATTATGCAACGTGGGAATGTGGTACTCACTGCAATAGTCTTTCGCTAAATGAGGTACGAACTTGATTACCAATTTATACACTTCTGTTGAATTTACCTTGAGGACAAGGCAAAAGTTAAGAGTGGGGGTATGATAAGTGTATAATTACACTTATTATCATATTAATTTTATACACTAAACACTATGGTTTTAATCATTTTTGTGCTTCATATAAAAGATTTCACGTGGTATGTAGTTGTTTTTTATGCAAATGCAGATACTAGGTAAATCTTTGGAGTAAAATGATTAAAGTGGAATTCTATGTAGAAAGAGTGAAAAAGGTGCGAAAAGATGCATGGAACTTAAAGATTTGACTTAGTATCGAAGCTATCGAAGATCGGTGAAGTTACAAGAAGAATTCTGAAGAAAAACACAATTCACGATCATGATAACAATTCACGGTCGTGAATTGATACACTTCAGAAGTAGAACATTGTCAAAAAAAGATTCACGGTCGCGACTTGTATATCATGGTCGCGAGTTGGATGGTTTTCTAGTCAAATCTTCTTAACTACCAACCGATAGGTAAGAGCGATTAACCGCCATCAACTACCAATGAAAAGACACTTATCATAAGTCAACCAATCATGAAAAGGCGATTATCCATTGTGGATAAGATTGAAGTTTCTCAACCAATCACAATGAAGTGATATAATCTTTCACCAATGTACATAACTATTCGTATGGATAGACGCAACCCTTCAAACTCTATAAATAGTGTTCCAAACCTTACAATTTCGTGTAGCATTAGAGTGCAAGTATAGGGTTACGTATAGTGTGTGTATATAGAGAATAAGATATTTAGTTTTCGCTACGTTCATAAGTGTTAGCGTGAAAATGTTTAAGTGATTCGAATCCTTGTTTCGATCACTAGATTTCTCTATATATTCGAACAATTATTGTATAAGTGTACTTGCAAATCACTTATCAATAAAAGTTTTTGTTCTTCAATATTTGTTTGTTCAATATTCACAAAGAATAGCATCCTAGCGGAGTTTCTGTATGGGCTGAGACCGAATTCAAAGCAAACTTAGGAATTGCGGTAATTAACGACTCCCATTAAAAAGTGGATACGGTTTGATCAACTTTAGCTTTCACTTGCATACCTTACAACTTTACTTTGCTTTCTACTTATACTTTCTATTTCGAAGTTTATGATATGTCTATGTGTCAAAATGCGTATTTCGTTTTGAGTCTTTTATATTAATAAAGTTATACGATTTGGAGTTAACTTTAAGAGTAGTTTGGGGGTTAACGAGATTGTGCATAATAATTAGATCTGTGATTTTAACGCTATTTAGTGAGCCAAAATTTTTGGAATGGTAACTTGCTAAATGTGTGTGAGCACGGGATTGTGTACCAGCTCGCGCGTTCGATGATGATGGCTTTTTCGAGATTTTATCCTTGAATCACGCAATTTTCGAGTATCTTGAAGCATATGAATGGGAATCCTTCTCGTCTCTAAATTCAAAAGGACATTTTCAATAAAATTTTTTAATTAATTAAAAAATATAAAATACATAAAAAATACATAAAACATTGCGGAAAACTGGATCCGGGGGCTTGCATCGACAAAGGTGGGCTTTGCGAGGCTCCTGCCTCGCCAAAGTCGCGGTGAGGGGCCTCACCGAGCTTTTTTTTCCCGGTGAGACCCCTCACAGGAAAAACTTACCTTTTTTGGATTTTCGGGATTTCTCCTATAAATACTCGAGTCTTTTTTGATAATCGGGACCCGAAAAATTTATAGATAAAAATATAACTTTCACAACTACTTCCAAGAATTAAGATGAATATTTTTGGACTTCCAACACAATTTTTTTCCTAAACTAAGGGACGACGAGGATTTTCAACTACCGATCGGATATCTTCGAAGTGGATTCATTCCGTAAGGGTAAGCCTCTGAGTTCCTAGAATAATAATTTCGTGCTTTTGGTGTTTATCTTCTTCTTCTAATTTCACTTCTGAACCTAGGATTCTCATCATTTATAATATTTTTATTTTATACAAGTGTTGTAATTCTTCTTCTTCATCTATTTTCTTTATTAAAAGGAGATGCATGTTAGAACACCCCCACAAAGGGAATAAAACATCTTCCCGGATAACAGCCCTCATCAATTTACCATGAGAGCAATTTCATTAATTAAAATGAGCAACCAACATGTTAATTAAATGAATTGTTTTATTTAAATAAAAAACACATTATCGCGATTGATTTTCATTTTTTAGGCCACACATGCCTCTCCAAATTCAAAATCGAACATATATGATATCCCCTGTGCTAACCTTTGTGGATGTAGGTAGATTAGGATTAGATGTATGTTTAGCATTTTAATTTTCCTTCGGGTATTGCAATTTCAATTTTTTGGGAAATGTAATTAATAGATTAGTGGGCGGTTGCATCCCTCGATTTTTGGAAGCCTTGTAATTTTTATTTTCCATGTTTATTTTCTGCATTTTTTTACTACTTTGTGGATGATTTATTATTCCGCCTTGTGGATGGTTTATTATTTTTAGAATACGTGAATCACGCAATTAAAACAAAAAATGACCTAAGTGCGAATGTGCACAATTAAAAGAATACGGTTTTCTTTAGATGTAATATAATTTGATCCAATGAGAAATAAGCAACTTATCCCAGACCCGAATCTCTGTGTCTTAGTGGGCCATTCCCCGAACGTTAAGCCTCACAGGACTCTAATTCCTGGAAAAAGCTAATCCAGGTGGTGACTCCACACTAAGAGATGGTAGATTCGAGTTCGAACCAATCTAAAACATTTTTCGCTTTCTCTTTTCAACCTTTTTCCGGGTCCCTGACCTGATGCACCTTTTTTTTATAAACACCCCGGTGGACTGTGCCTCTAAACTCTGCGCGCCTCAGCCCACCGCTCCGTGTCACCCACTCATAATGGCGACTTCACTGGGGATTTTTCTAAAACTTGTTTTTCAAAGATTTTAGATTTTGGATAAGTGCCGAAAATTGTTGATCACATTATTTCGTTTTCTCTTAATTATGACATATTCATAATAACGCATTGCAATAGAAGGGATTAGCCCATAAGTCTAAGGTACCCCTATTACCGCAAAGCTTTCTCTTGTACTAATGTGCCTCCTTAAGAAAAGATAGTACTTGAGCGAGCAGAGCACTTGTTGGAATATCGCATGTACCTCCCTCATTAGAACCTATTTCGGGAGTGTCTTAG
>CATIWQ010200885.1:0-11281 GCA_949673415.1 Euphorbia schlechtendalii | reverse complement strand
ATTTTACTCCCAAGATTTACCTAGTATCTGCATTTGCATAAAAAACAACTACATACCACGTGAAATCTTTTATATGAAGTATAAAAATGACTTAAACTATAGTGTTTAGTGTGTAAAATTAATATGATAATAAGTGTAATTATGCACTTATCACCCAGAAATCGAAAATGACTAACCACTCCAGGCTCAACATCATAAAATCCAAAGTGGAAGATCTACCAAAGAAGATTGATTCGCTACTGAAGATGGGAGAGCTAGATGACAGAGACATTGACTATACTTCCAAAACCATTTCCTCTATTTGCCCAAAGATTCTTGACATTGAACACAGCTGAAGATTGCACTGATAGCAACGAACTTCCGAGGCCTTCTGCAGTGTTTTCAACAATTTACAACTTAAGGCTTTGATCAAATCACTCATCTCTCAAGGTGCCATCATCTTCTTCTCAGTGAGCTGAATGACCAAGATTTCCTCTCTATCAAAGGTAAGGAGCAATTAGAGTAAGAGATTTCCCCTACAATTATCGGCCAGTAAGAAAGTTTTCAAGCTGCACTCGACTCCTTTAATTTATGCCTAGATCAAATTATTTAAGGTCAGATAGTAAAGGCAGAGAAGGTAGTTGAAGATGCTTTCAGAATGGTGAATTTGAACAAGGGATCTCTTCCTAGGCATGAGCATCCACTTCATCCTTCAAACAACTAGTAGCAAAGGTCTAATCTGGACAAGTAAGGAAAGTATGGTTCTTCATCTTCATCAGTGCGCAAGCATTAGCTTAGGCTATTTTCTTTGTAGTTGTGTAGAAAACTTGTAATAGGACTTAATGTAATCTTAGCTTAGGATATACTTTGTGTACTGACTAAGCTCTTTATGTTAATCAATAAAAATACAAGTTTTTCACCTCAAGTTAAGATCTTCTTAACTTTTTTAGCTGAGTATATTTTCTACTATCTAATGACTTAGTACAAGAATATATATAAGAGACCAAAACATTAAAGACAAGGTAAAGTAAGATAAAATCCCAAATCAAAGAAGAAATCCTCTAAGTATGGGGGAGCTGAGCCGCTTGAAGAAGACTCACTTAGTATGGGGGAGCTCAAGCTGACTAAGGGAAGTCACTTAGCATAAGGGAGTTCTTACATTGCTTTCAAGTTTTCTGATAACTCTGAACTTTTTCTTTAATTGACTTCTTCTTCTACCTAGTTTGCCATCTATCCAAAATGGGGGAGATTTTAGAACAGAAGTAAATAGTACCTTATAGTACTTAATAGTTTTGGAAATAGCAAACTATCTAGGATAGTGAAATTAATTGAACACTAAGTAGACTCTTAGTTAATTAAGCTAACTTGAGTTTGTTTAAGGGAAAACCACTTAGTTATGCTGAGTAATTAATTAAAGTTATAGCTTAGTGTAGGAAAAGCTGAGTCTGTGCTGAGTACTACATAGTTTCGATTTATTCTCACTCAGTTCATGCTGAGTTCTGCTTTATTTATCAAAAAGGCAGTAATATAGTGACACATAGGGATTTTATGACACATATGCTACTAACGTCATTTGTGAAGGAACAGAATATTCTTTCAGTTATTTTTCAGGAGAAAAAGACGCTGAAAATAAGAAAGATTCCTGTGATCCTCACAACGTTAAACATGTCAGCACGGAGCGTTAGAAATTCCTCACTACAGTCCAAGTAAAAGGAATAATTCTATTATGCACTGCATTTCAAGTGTCTCCGCATATTTTTTGCAACATCAGCAATGTCACCTAATGGAAAGACTCCACGTTGCAATCTAGCGCGTATCTCTCATGATCCAGATTGCTTGAAGACAAACAAGAATTTTTCAATGGAATTATATCACGCATCAACGTTCAAATCCCTATCTCTAAACGTCCTGGAATCTATCTCCAACAGGAAGATTCAAAAGATTTTAAGAGATGAGAAATTGAAGATCAGCAATATCCTCAAAGTTTGCAACGGCTACTTCTCAAAGCTTCAACGCATAAATAGAAGACTGGAGCAGACGTTCAAACTTGGTGAATCACCTTGAATTTCTCCTATTTACTCTCTTATTTTCTCCTATTTACTTGTTATCTCATCTGTGTTGTGTAAGTGTTACTCAGCTAAGGATTCAAGATAAACTATGCCAGCAAAGCTGAGAAGTTTATACATTTTTATATCGCACTCAGCACTCATACTCAGCATGCATATAAAAACAGAACTTAGCGAACAAATTAGAAAAAGTTTAAAAGTAACCAAGATAATGCATTCACCCCCCTCTACTATCATTATTAGCTTGTTTACGGACCAATAGATCCAATCCCGTTAACTCAATCCAAACATCCGTCAGATCATAATCATCTTCCTTTTCGATCTCTTCATATGTTCCTCCAAAACCAAACCACTTAATTAAATCCATTAAAGTGAATTTATACTCTTCCCCTCCATTCCGAAATTTCTCTTCAAGAAATTCCCATGTCTTTGAACAGTCACCAAAAATTCGAGGACCCATTCCTCGTTAAATGGAAAATGCATATTTATAAAGCTTCATAATCCAAATAGCAAAAAATACTCCTCTACTTCCGCATGAATCCCTTCATCTATCTCTAAAGTAGGATCATAGAAGAGTGTACCTTGGATTTTGAAGTTCTTCATCATCATGTAACGCTCAACTTCTTCATCACCGTAGATGAGAATAGGACATCCATATTTGTTTTGTTGATTAACCGTTCTTCCCCTTGGTTGATGTTGATTTCTTGGGAGCCATTTGAAATTGAATTCAAGAGTTGAAAGAAAGGTTTGTCTTTGATTTGGAAAAATAGAGAAAATCATTTGCAAAAGATTGTATTTGTGTAAAAGAGTGATTGATTTGTGAAAATCAATTAGGAAAATCGTTTTATATATAGGAAATTGTGTAATTATGGCTATTTCAACGGATACATATAATTATAATCGTTAGAAAATAGAGCCGTTACAGCAATAACATGCTGTGAAATCGCACCAGTCACGATCGTGAAAGTCAGTCGCGATCATGACTTTCCTCATAGAGAAACAGAAAGTTTTGAGAACTATACTCACGAGCGCGATATAGGTCACGATTGCAAAATGGTCAAAATCCAAAAATTTTCACTTTTCTTTTAAAATGAAACTAACTTAAAAACACACACAAAATAAAAACTAAATAAAAGTATACTTATTTACCTTGTCCATTGGCATATATATATATATATATATATATATATATATATATATATATATATATATTGGACAAGGTAAGAGATTTAATTGCCAATGGAGTTTCCCAACCCCTTAACTTCATATTCTTTGTCCCTTATTTATCTGTTTTCTACTCTTACCAAATCGTTCTATTTCTTATTCGAAAGATGCCAAAATTTCTTCCGAACTACACGTACTTGGCATGCACATGCTAGAAAGAAAACTCAATGAATAAGCAAGAAAAATATGTTAATAAAAAAATATAAATACTTAAAAACCAAAAAGAAAAATAAAAATAAAAATAAAAATAAATAAATCTATTGACAACTAAATATAATTGTCCGTTCTCCGGCAATTTGATCTCTAGAACGCACTTGCCTTCCCCGGTAACAGCGCCAAAAACTTGATCGCAAGTTTTGACTATACTCGTTTCGAAACACTTTTCTTCATAAACGGTGTCAAAAACTTATTCCCCACTTCTCTACTGATAATATAAAAGTTCTTAATATGAACAAGAGTTATCAGTACCGATTATCAAATAGAAAAATGTTGATCACTGCAAGTATACAGCTGCGAAGTAGTTTTAAAAGATATTGATCCCACAAGGAAGGAATTCAGTTCTAAGGACCAACTAGAGTTACGGAACAAAAGAAATAATGTAATATGTATTGGAGGGTTTGGATGATAGACTGATGAATAGATTAATTCATGAATAGATCAGAGAAGATGCGAACTATGTAGAAATTCCCTAGGAACAAATTTAGTAGAGAAAAACATGCAAAATCATCAAGAATATTTCGTACACTAGATAACTTTAACACAAACGGTTCTAGATGCCCAAATATTCAATAATTAACCTCAACGCAACACATGAAATGACTTTTCTAAATCTAGGGTAAACGAATTATGACACTTATAAAAACCTAGATAACAATAATACTATGCTTAGTATGGGTCACTCTCACATAGCCATATTGAGCAAGTTACCACTCCAAAAATGTAGGCTCACTAAACAGCGTTATAATAACAGATCCAATGATTATACACAATCTTGTTAACCCGGAAATCACTCTTAAAGTTAACTCAAAAGCATATAACTTGATTAATATAAATGATGCAAAATGAAATACTCGTTATGACACATAGATATATCATAAACTTAGAAATAGAAAGTATAAGTAGAAAACAAAGTAAAGTTGTAAGGTATGCAAGTGAAAGCTAAACTTGATCCAACCGTATCCACTCTTTTAATTGGAGTCGTCAATTCCAGCAATTCCCGCATCTACTTTGAATTTGGTCTTGACTCGTACAGAATCTCCTCTAGGATGCTATTCTTTGTGAATATTAAACAAATGAATGTTGAAGAATTGAAAATTTTATTGACAAGTGCTTTGTAATTACACTCATACAACAATCGCTCGAATTTAAGGAGAAATCTAGTGATCGAAATAAGAATCGAATCACATATACATTTTTCTCACTAACACTTCGAACGTAGCGAAATCTATACAATTTTCACTCTCTATCTATGCATACACATCTACCATGCACCATATCACTTAACACCACACAAAATTGGTTGGATTTGAACCGTATTTATAGAGTGTGATGGGTTTTGTCTATCCAAAAGAAAAATAGTGTCCATTGGCGAAGAGTTGCATCACTTCAATATGATTGGATGTAAGGTTTCATCCTCATCCATAGTGGATAGGCACCTTTTGTGTTTGGTCAACTTCCAAAAGGTGTCTTTTTGTCTGACAATTGATGGTGGTTGATCATTTTTATCTACCGATTGGTAGTTGAAAATATATAACCAATAACCATCACAAGTCGCGAGCGTGATATATGTGTCATGATCGTGACTTTGGGTTGGAAACTTTCTGCTTGTGAAGAGTGACAAGTCGTGGCCGCGAATGGGTGTCATGATCGTGAATTTTTCTTTTCTTCATGATTTTTCTTTGTAAATTTGCCAATTTTTGACAACTTCAATCTTAAGCCAAATCCTTGTGTTCCACACATCTTTTTGCACCTTTTTCACTCTTTTTACATAGAATTCCATTTTTGATCATTTCACTCCCAAGTTTCACCTAGTTTCTGCAGTTACATAAAAAACAACTACATACCATGCGACTGTAAACCATATCATTTTATAATTGAAAATATCATGATAATAAGTGTAATTATACACTTATCAGTTGTAATCTTAGTTCAGGACATAAGTAATGTACTGACTTAGTCATTTTTTAATCAATAAAATTACAAGTTTTTACCTCAAGTTAATATCTTCTTAACTTTAAATTATTGTATGTTTCTGTTTTGTGCTGGATAATTGATGTAGGAACTCATAGAAGAGACCAACCTTAGAGAAAAGCTAAAGTGAGACAAAGTCCCTAAGTGAAGAAAATTCCTCTAAGTATGGGGGAGCTAAGCTGCTTGAAGAGACTCACAAAGTATGGGGGAGTTCAAGTTGATTAAGGGAAGTCACTCAGCACAAGAGAGTCTTTCATCACTTTCCAGGTATTCTTGATATCTCTAAACTATATATTCAAGTAATCTCTTCTACTACATGGTTTGCTATTTATCCAAAATGGGGGAGATTGTAGAACCTAAGTTAATAGCACTTCACAGTACTTAAATGTTTTGGAAATAGCAAACTGACCAGGATAATGTAATTAATTGAGTACTAAGTATACTTTTAATTAATGAAGTTGACTTGAGTTTATTTAAGTAAAAACAACTCAGTTTGCTGAGTAATTGAATAAGTTATGGCTTAGAGTAGGAAAAGCTGAGTCTGTGTTGAATACTACATAGTTTAGAAGAATATCAACTCAGCTATGCTGAATTAGCTTTTATTAAGTAAAAGTTGAATTCATTGACACTTGAAGAATTAAATGACACTTGTGCTGCTAACGTCTTCTGTGAGAAACAGAATATTCCTTCGATGTTGGAGATTTCCAGTGGTCCTCACAATTGAAAAAGGTGTTAGTACGGAATGTTGGAGATTCCTCACTAAAGTCCAAGATAAAAAGAATCATTTGACATGCTCTGTCTTCTTAATGTCGCCGCGCATCTCTACAAGCATCAGCAACATCAACCTATCACAAGAATCCATGTTGCACTTCGAGCGCCTCTCTCTCAATCCGTTTTGCTTGAAGATAAACGAGAATTTCTCAACGGGATTTTATCACACCTCAACATTCATATTTCTATCTCTAAACATCCTGGAATCTGTCTCTAATGGAAAGATTCGAAAGATATGA
This sequence comes from Euphorbia schlechtendalii, assembly GCA_949673415.1. Lineage (NCBI taxonomy): Eukaryota > Viridiplantae > Streptophyta > Magnoliopsida > Malpighiales > Euphorbiaceae > Euphorbia > Euphorbia schlechtendalii. Next base: position 4,812 of record CATIWQ010200885.1, on the reverse strand, counting down.
AGAGGAGAGAAATTGAAGAACTGTAAGGATAAGAAGTTTGCAATGGCTACTTTGCAAAGCTTCAAGTAGAAATAGAAGACAACAGTAGACATTCAAAGTTGGTGAATCACCTCAATTTCTTTAAGAGCTAAAACTCTATGCAATTACTCACAACTTTAAGAAATTCCACATTCAAGCAATCAACAAATAATCATTTCAAACTAGTTTATAATAGAGAGAATCAAATACTTAGATTTAACATTGAAAGGATTCAACGTTTTATAAGTTGAATTCAGTTCGCACTTTCATTTAAAATCTTAGTGTTAGTTTGGGAAGGGTACCCAAACTAAGTTAAGTGGTAGTTAGAAGGAAAGGTACTTTCTGTAAAAGTGTGTCTACCCATTATAAAGGCTGCTCCGCCTAGGTAAGGAATGAAGACTAGTGGATTAAAGCTCGGAAAAGGAATCTGGGGACTGGAGGTAGGCTCGGGGCTGAACCATGATAAAATCAGGTGTTGAAGTTCAAAACTTAAGCTTTAGCTTTTATTGCATCCAACTCATTCATCATTCTTTCTATTGTTAATTGTTTTTTCTTGAAAAATTGATCCAACCTGAGTAGAGTACTCAACAAGAGATTAAAGATAAATTGTGCAAGCGAAGCTGGGCAATTTATAAGTTTTTAGACCATCTCAGTATGCACAACTCAACACAAATCTAAAAACTTAACTTGGTTAAATAATTTTTCATAAATCTTAAAAGTAGGATTCGCATTCACCCCCCCCCCCTCTGCAGTTGTTTACAGGCTATCTAAGGACCAACAAAAACAAAAATGAAAGGAGAAAGTGGATCCAATTATTTTACTCCTCTCTTAATGCTAATTGGTGCGCATGGGGTGCCATTGATCAAAATAGAGGTAGAAGAATCCTTCAGAAAATTAGACAACCACGATATTCATTTATGATAAGAGCCCATCTTTTGAAGAACTGAGATGTAAGCCTAATAGATTCAACTGAAAGCCTTATGAAAATCTAGTTTCAGAACCAAGATAGATTTATGATAAGCATGTAAAGAGTGAATGACCTCCAATGCAAAAAAAAGGAGCATTCATGGATACTCCGACCCTTAATAAATATGAACTGATTATTTGAAATTAAATTGGGGAGGACACTTTGTAAATGAATGGATAGCAGCTTTGCAATAATTTTATAGACCCCATGAATAAGAGCAATTGGTCTAAAGTTTGACAAGGAGCATGAACTTGTAACTTTGGGAAGCAGCACCGTATAAGATGTTTTAATCGATTTGGGCAGCATGTAAGTTCTTTGAAAATGATCCAAAATAGCCACCAATTCAGGTTTTAAATCCTCCCAAAAGTGCTTGTAAAAATAGGAGTTGAACTCGTTCGGACCCGATGCTTTATTTTCCCCACATGAGCAAATGCTATTCCAGATTTTCTCCACCGAGAATGCGGTTCTAAAGGTAGCTTTTTGATGAGCCAAAACAGTGCAAAAATTGAGTTTACGAAGGGAAAAGGGAACCTATTGATTGGCCATAAATAGTCACTCTAAGTATGAACGAATCACATCCGAAATTTCTTGCGGGTTTGAGAGGATGTCGCCATCTATATCAAGTAGAGTGATTTGGTTATTGCCGAAGTGAGCCAACGCATGTAAAACATCATTGAAATCAGAGCAAACCTTTTGACAAGTTATTAATTTGTGGTGATTTCAATTATGTTTTACATGCTTCGAAAAGAGCGGGGGTAGATTTATTCCATCAATACCCGTGTTTCAAGACTTCATCTTCGAAGGTGAACTTCAAGATCTTCCCCTTCACGGTCATGATTACACTTAGCACAATAGGTTATCTTATTATCGCATCAATAAGGTCCTTGCTTCCAGGGATATTTTGGATTTATGACCGACTATATCTATCTTGACACTAGACACTACCTTGTTCAATCACCTACCTATTCTAGTTTGTTCTTGCATCTTCCCTTTGGCAGGTCCTAAGCCTGTTAGAGCACTTCATTCACTTGACGTGGCAAACTATTTATCTATCTCATCATAATAAGGACATTTCCTTTAAGTTGTCCAAGCTGTGTGCTACCATTCGACCTTGGTATTTGGAGAAATTTTGGGATTTAAATTGGAAATTACAGATTTGGAGGGACGTGTTTTAGTTATAATGTCAAGTGATGTTTCTCGACCTTTGAGATTAGCACAAAATTCAAAGCTAAACAATCTTAGGTCCTTACTTCATGAAAGGCATGCGAGTTTGGAAAAGCTTCGCCATCAATAATCCTGAGTTAGTTAGACCCTATTGGGGGACAACAATACCTCTTTTTATCATGGAATAAATCTACCCCCACTCTTTTTGAAGCATGTAAAACATCATTGAAATCACCACGAATTAATAACTTGTCAAAATTTCTTATAATCGAAATTAGTTCGAGCCATAAAGAACTTCTATCCACATGATTAGATGAAGCATAAAGACTTAAAACATTGTTATTGCAAAATAAATTTGATCACCACCCATCTTGAAGTAGATTGAATTACCAAACCCTTAAGAAGGGTGGAGTTTTATGAGAACAAGATCCCACCTAAAAGACCAATTGACAGAATATAGTGAAAAGCAAGATCATTGTGTCCCCAAAAATGACAGACGATGTGAGCTGAAACATTCTCAAGTTTTGTTTCCAACATGGCAAAAAATTTCAAATTATTCTTACGAATACAAGATAAAACGAATTGTTGTTTTGATTTATTATTTAAGCCACCTCGACAATTCCAACACAAAAAAGCTAATGACATAAGCATGAAAAAGAATCTTGAGAAAGATAAAGAATCCCTCAACTGACCAATTTATCCATTGCTGCCAATACAATTGGTTCATGATGAGCTTTGAAGTGACTAAGCTTTGTGCCTAATTCCATAGTCAATTCTTTCTCAAAAGCCAGAGCGAACCAAAACTAGGATAAAACGATGATACGGTTTGAGATTTCAAGTCCCGATGAATATGATGTTTCATGATGTGATGATAACACAGGCATAGATGCTGCTGACGGTGAATCTTCTACTTGTGGAATTGAATTTGCGTGAACAACCGATAATACCGAAAAGGAAGCTGACTTCGATATGGTTTTTGTCTAGTAGCCAGGTACCGTTTCTAAATTGATGTGATGAGGTGCACTTAATGGTAAGGAGGTTAACATCAAAAAAGCTATTGTATGGCAGCCAGGTAACGAATCCAAAGCGGTCTCCATTTGTGGTTCCTTAGACTCAGGAATAATACTCAACTCAACATTAGAATGGGAATGCAAATCAAAATGAAAAGTGCCCCTACTTGATGATCAGATTGATGATCAGATTGGATTGAATTCTTTGAGCTATCAACCTTGGTGAATGCATTGCTCGAATTCCATGAAACACCATCATCATTAGTTACTTGATAGTGTTCGCAACCTACACCTTGTCTGAGGTTTGTGTGGACCTGCACGTCGATAGAGCCAATGAGAAGAATGAATGTACAATTGGTCATACTAAAAGGCACTGAGACAAAACAAGAAACAATATCCAACTAGTCCGGTTTGTTGAAGTCATGATCAAAGGAAAGAATACGGCCAAAGGAAATAGCTAGTTCTCTAATAAGCTTTTCACTAATAAAAAATGGGGGAATGCCCATAAAGTTAACGTACATTATGCATTGAATAGGAGTGAAGTTTCGAGGTAGAAACATCACATTCTTAAAAATATGTTGCATGACCTTTGATCACCCCCTACAAAATCATGCATGGCTTTAATTGAATTAAAGGAAACAATGACATTATTGTTACCAACAAGAGCAGCAAAAGAAATATCAAATTCAAAAGTGAGATGAATATTCACAATTTTATTGAGGGAGACCAAGCATGACTTATCTTTCCATGGGGCCATTTTGACTTTCACATCATGGCCCCGGGATGAGATTAAATTGTTGGATGAATTTTCATGTTCATCAGAATTTGGTTTGCGACAGGAAGCACCCTTAGAAAATTGCAAATCTACCACCACTTTCGCGTACGATCGATCACCTCTTAGAGATTCATGAAAATAAGTTTGCTGCTTTTGAACATGGTGTGCGGTTGTATTCTGACGGGGAACATGCCTTGGTTAAATAACCTTTACGAGTATATCTTACTTTAAACTTAGGCAAACGGATGATGCCAATACACATAGAATTTAATCTATATAAAATTTAATGGATCGGCTATGAATCATCAGTAGATAAGAAATCAAAATTAAGATTTCAAGCTTTTTTCCTCCTGGCTACATAAACATTACCAGTATATATATATATGTATGTATGTATGTATGTATATATTTATGTATTTATGTATGTATATATTTATATATGTATGTATATGTATATATTTATATATGTATGTATATGTATATATGTGTATGTATATGTATATGTATATGTATATGTATATGTATATGTATATATGTATATGTATATCTATATGTATATCTATATACACACACACACACACACCTATCTTTGAGAAAAATAATGAATTCCCATTCATTTTCATTGGAAATTGGAATAATTAACAATCCAAATCATTATTCGAATTGAAATTTACGAAGTTCCTTTTTTTTAAGATACAAAAAAATTGCAGGTCTGTATAAGACTTTACAATATTTTTACGTCTTTTTAAAATTGAGTTTTTTAATTGACATAGGCCCAAGTTTTTTACTAAAATTTATTAAAACGAGGAAGACGGCGCCCCTAAACCTAAAATGGTCAGGTAAAACGGTCGGGATAGCTCAGTTGGTAGAGCAGAGGA